>PNEQ01074961.1:0-27117 GCA_003012365.1 Medauroidea extradentata
TCAAGAAATGCAATGAAATGTGTCAATGTGATCTCTTCAAAATCCTGTAACACAAGTTCCCATTGCTGGCGAAGGTACAGATCAATTCGCTTCTCTAATAAATGCAAAAGAATCAAATCCCAATTCTCAACTGGGAGCCCCAGAGCTTTCAACGCACCTAAGTTTTCATTAACACCTGACAAGAGGCGACGAAGGGATGCTGCAGACTCTGAAGTTGCAATAGGAACTTGGAGCAATGAATCAATGTACTGTGCCACAATAAGTCTCTTGTTGTTGTACCGTTTTTCAAGAATGTTCCAAGCCACATTGAAATTATCACTGGTTACAGGAAGTGCTTGTACCAGAGTGAGAGGCTCTAAGGTTAGGAAAGATTTTAGGTATACAAACCGCTCAACATCAGACAGATCTGGATGGTTTTTAACTAACGAGACAAATAGGTTGGAGAAGTTTAACCATTCTTTTATGTCACCCTTAAAAACAGGTAGCTGAATTACTGGAAGTTTTACTTTATTTGAGTGATGGTCCACACTGGGCAAGGTAGATGTAGCCAATGGCTTAGAATAATGAACAATTGCCATAATTTGGTCGTACATGTCATCAAACCTGTTTAGGCGAATCTGATGTTCACTCTCGTTGAATGTGTCATCCGAGCTGGCTTTGCTGTAAATTAAAAGGTGATCTTCATCAAAACCCAACCTTAGTTCAGGTAAGTCACGACACGTTGCTTCAAACAAGCGACGCTGAGACGGGTCTTCTTCTACTTGATCTGCTAAAAGTGCTGCTCTCTGAAGCCTATTCTCCACTCGGGCAAGTCGTAATTTCGCAGTCACCACCGGATCCGTCATAATGTCACAAGATATAAACAAAACGTGCTAAAACGAAATAATATGCGACTATCAATGAATGCCACGTCAATTCTCAATCCGACACCGGATTTTTAAAAAAGAAACTGATGTATTATATCTCCAAATTACAACAATTACAACGACGCCATCTTGTCTACAACAACAAATTCCAGCGCGCCTGCTGGCCAGTACCACAACATAATACTGGGCAATAATGTCATATTATACCTCTATGCACAGTCACAACAATATTAGTCAGAGTAAATAACTTGCACACAGCATTTTAGAAAATACAAAAAAATATTGCTTTCCATGCATTACGCGAAGCCTCACATAGTTCGAGGTCTACCGGTAGATAGCAGCAGCATGGAAGAAACCAAGTAGTTCCAGAAGTCACGGTAGGTAACAGAACCCATTAAAATGTATTAATATTGTATCTAAATACTGTTAAGTCTAGCAGGTATGGTTTGCAATTCAGTTACCATCAATATATATTACAAATGCATACTATTAGAAGATATTCCAAGTTTGAGTTAAAGTTCTTAGTTAGTAAAAATATTTTTTTTTAAAAATGTAAACGTTCGGCGTTACGACCAATCACATAGCAACAAACCATTGCACTCCTCACTTTTTTTTACGTTTATTATTTTATATTTCCTATTTCCAGATAAGGAAAGTAAGAGTACGTAAGATATTTCATAAAAAATAAGGATTATTACGCGAGAGGCAAACAGTCGAGCTGAATCGTCAAATAAAAAAATCTGTTCAGCTTTTGAAAGTGTCATGCAATAGGCTACACAAAAATTGCTTTAAGTAAAATCTTACATGAATAGGCTAGTGATTCTTTAAACTATTATTAACATGTTAAGTACGGTATCTAAGATCGACTAATATTTTGGTGTGAATCTCGCGCAACAATCACATTTCACTTGATATTCTTTCAGGCGAGATCTGAGAAACAATTAGGCTATAAATGCGGCCCTGAAATGGTGCAAACCATTAGCTACACGTATTTGTTTGTATTAAATGCATATTCTGTAACAATTCACCACCACAATAAATATCCACCGTACTAAATGCTTAAAGGCTTCAACACAAATGTGTTGTGGCTGCAAGTAGTTTTGTAACTCCTAAAGTAATATACAGGCACCATAAACAACGTAACTGGCCTTGCCTTGACTAGGAAAACGTGACTTCCCGCCAAGCAATTTTTGCCTGGTGACGTCAAGCCAATCACAGAGTGTTCTCATCCCGTTTGAAAATTTCTGCATTTCTTTCATTTACAGCAACGTTTTTTTACATGTTAGATGTTTTAAGTCTCTGCATTAAGTTCACGTGTTATTTAGCAATAAATCTAAATGCTGGTAATGTTTTTAGTTAAATACCCAACACACGCATGTTCCCCATTGCACAATGCATTTTTACAAATGCAGCTTCTCCTTGCAGTCTTTTTTGACCTGGAGAAGTCTATGATACAACTAGGCATCATGGAATCCTAAAGCAGTTGCATACATGGGGTTTTCGTGGACACCTCCCAGCTTTTATTCACAACTTCTCGTTTCTTCAAGCCTTCTGTTTTCGCAATTAGGTTTGTTTTCTCTAGGATTAATATAAGAAAATGAGGTGCCACATGGTAGTGATTTGAGTGCTACCTTGCTCGCTATCACAATAAACAGTAGTGTATTTGTGGTTCGTCCCCGTGTGTGAAGTGCACTTTATGTTGATGTACAGTAGAAGCTTGGGATACTGCGCTTCGATAAACCACGCATTCGGCTATATCACGTGGTAATTCATGTCCCCCAAGCTAATGTACCAGAAACTTCACAATCCTACTATGTACTTCAAAGGGACGTTTGTTTTGCCAGTAAAACGATCAAACGAGAGGGGCGGAGAAGGACAAACGGCAGTGGACAGGGAGCGGTAATGCACATGTTCAAAATGTGACAGGCCGCATGTGTTTATTAGTCGCCAGGAGTCTTGACGTCTCGCTGTGCGGCGGTGCGGAAGGCCTATTGTTAGGGGTGGTAGGGGTGAAGAGGAAAATATTGCTTGGAAGGGGCAGAAACTGGCACTAGGGAATCCCCAGCTGCTACGTGGGTGGGAAGTGATAGTCACAGCTGACGACACACTAGCAGCTGCCAACAAGAATTTATTGCGATCAGTTCATTTTTTTATGTGGTGCGTTGTCGCAGAAAAGAAAGGCTTATTCAGTGAAAGACAAGTTAAACATTATTGACATAACATAAACTACAGTAGTTTAACAGTTAAACTGGAGTACTGTATTACAGTCAGCCCGCCGCCTTATCCGCGAACTTCGTATCCGTGGTTTTCACCAATCGCGGTTGGAAAATGAAGGGAAAAAATTTAAAATATAAACATGCGTATTTTCACGCGCATAGTTTGCTGTACGAACTACTAGCGTGCACGAGAGAGCAGCTAATTTCGTGTTGTCAGCCACTGTTATCTACTCCGTTACGCAATGTGCTTGGTGCGCGCTGTATGTTTGTTTACCAGCGGTCAGCGGATGGTGCGGGCGGCAGAGGCAAGGAAGTGATGCAGTGTTCGAATGTTCGGGCGGCGGTACTTCACTTACATGTATCTTATCGCTTGCCACACGGTTCCAAAACAAATTGATTTGATATCTCCCGCTGGCTGTGTCGCCTGTCGCCTGCTCGCAAACTGCTTCCACGCAGAACACATACGTCTATTTAATTACATTGTCTTGTTTGCTCGCTTGTCGTCCGCCCGCACGTAGTACACGGCCCTGAAGTGCCTCTACTGTGTGCAATTATACACGATTCCGTGGCCTGCAGCGTAATGTTTCCTAAAAAGAAAGACTGTAGTGATCCTTCTAAACAGAAGAGAATATCGCAAAATTCTTTCTTTGACTGACAAAATTAAAAAGCTACATTTAATCAAAGACATATCTATTGCAACTGGCCGCAGGTACGGGGAAAAAAATGAGTGTGTCAATCGTACGTCACGAAATAAAGCACGACAAATAGGATCAAGTGTTAGTACTGCACCGAAAAAAAAATGGAGCTAAGTTAATTTAATTGCAATCAGTGGCACTGTATTAAAAGGGAAACCGCTAAAACTTTGTCCTTACTCATGTTTACGAGTGGAGTTATTTTTCAGTGACATGTGTGAATAAAAACCGCACCAAGTCTATTTTAGTATAATCAGTGATGCTGATGCCGTATTAAAAACGAAACTGCTAATATCGTTAAAATGGTCAAAATATTTTATGTTTATGATCCATTTATTTTCTGTAAGTTATATGCACGTCATACAAGCAAGAAATATTTGCAGAAAAATGCAAAATATTCACGCCCATGTAGTCGTAATTGTGCTTGTTCCACTGTTGCTTTATGTAGTTAACAAAGATAAAGTACGCATTACACTCGAGAAAGTGTTATCAGATGCCATTCAATCAACGCTTGTGGAGACACACACTGTCTGCCCAGCGCACGTCCTTGGCAGTGTAGGGTGGATGGGTGGAGAGATAGCGCGGTGGATCAGACCTGTACTGTGTTGTAATGTCAGCAGTAGCCGGCCACCTGGCTAGCGCATGCTGTTGCCAAGTCACTGCATCCGCTTGCAGTGTGGCTGCCGCTGTATCTAATTGCGACGCAATGCACACGATACATGTAATTTTTACAATATTTAATTGTGGTGGGACACTTTACGAACATATTAAACATCTGTACCTCGCACAAATATAGTAGCATTTGAGGTTAGGGGTTAAAATTTTTTTTATTAATTGTATGTTGTGGTTTTTGTAGGTTATTACGGTGTCTTGAATATGCGTGGTTTTCGTTATCCATGGATTTCCTGGAACGAAATACCGTGGATAAGGCTTATAAAGGATGAAAGTTTAACGTGATAATAGGCTATAGCGCGGGTTAGATTTACGTCTCCCAACATGTGCGCTTTATCGAGCTTCTACTGTATTTCATTATCTTCTGTCATTTGTCTTTGTGTACAGCGGAGCACCAGATCCAGTAAGCTGTCCACTAGCTTGCTAGTTGAGCTGCCCCAGCTGTGGCTTGCACTTCTTCACAGCCAAGACACTTTTGCCGCAAGCGTGGCATTTTCCCCGGTTCGAGGTATTTTGTACGGAAACATTTTGCCAGTTTGTGATCACGTCAATTTTTTAGGACTAATGCTTGATTACAAGCTTAACATGCTACATCATGCTAAATATCATTAAACCAGATGTTTGCTAGATATAAATTATGTTATTTGAAAATGCCTAGTGGTTGTAATGAGGAATGGATAGAGAAACACTTCACCATCTTTACAGAGTTCTCTTCAGTGGTAAGCTATTTTGGAAGTCCGGTCTATTCCTCAGCACATCTATGTACTTAAGATGCAGGACTCTGTTCATCATGCTGCTATCTGCGTTGAGATATGTGCTGTCGCCACAAGCCCGGTCATGAGTGTGCAGAAGCTGGAGAACCACTACTTTGAGACCAGTTTGAGCAGATGCTGTTGCATTGTGGTTTAAGAGTACTTTAGGTCCCATTGCACCTACTGTATGCTGATTTTCTCCATCCCTATTACATTAAGGTCTGTGAAGCGTGGCCTAGAAGTACCAAATCTGTGTGTGTCAGGTTTACACACTCCCGGGTTCACAGTAACATTCTCTAGGGTGTGTTACATACCTTACGTCCTTAAACCCCCATGGGTGATGAATGACACCTGGTTTTGGTGCAACTTGATCTGGCAGACTTTGCAAAGCTCTGCCTTATCGTTATGTTAACTGTGGATGTCAGTGTTCATAGAGTTACGTATTTTTACACTTATGGATTAAAGTTTGATATCTTTACTGGGTATGCCGCCATTGTTGGTGCAGAGAGGGCTTCCTCAATCCTACAGTGGTTTACAGCAGAGCAGTATGCTGTTTTTAAAACTCTGTATTTTATTGGTAAGGGGTTCTTGTGCGAGTGTGCTCCGATTCTCACAAAAGTGTCAAGTGTGCTCTGATTCTATTAGTGCTTTACAAGCCTTGTGATCTGGCTCCTCGGATCAACCTTTTCCTCCCATGATCAAGGGAAAGCTTAAGACAGCTGAGCAGACTGGAGTGAAGTTGGTCTTCCTTTGGACACCAGGCCATACAGACATCGCAGGAAAAGATGCAACAGATTCAGCCGCAAAGGAAGCATGAAGCCTCCCACCCTGCGACATTTGTGTCCCAGTGTGCGATGTGCTGCTGTTTCACAAAGGATGTGGCATTCGCTCCTTGTGACCAACAACCTTAATGCTGTCAGACTCTGTTTCCACTAGACGTCGCATGCCACTTTCCCGTAAAGCTTTATCTGTTGTAATTTTATTTAATAAATTGTTTGATTGTCCACCAATTTTTTTTTTAATTACATTTTATGAAGGGTTTTTATACGACTTGTGGACGCAGATGACCTTGATTTTGTGTGCCCCAAAAACTCCACTCTAGTGATGTGCTGTATTTAATATTGACATACTATATTTATTTTGTCTGATATAATTCACTCAGCATTATTTTATAAGGGGAAATAAAGCACTTATGCTTCATACTTTGCACCATACCACTGGCAACGGTCGGGGGAAATGTTAGATCCACCAGAAAACCAGCCGACCAGCGGCATCATCAGACATGATCCCCAAATGCAAACATCCAACAATATGTGTGCCTAAGCAACAAAGGCAGGAGACATTGACCTTATCACGTGCAGTTATAACTATTAAAGCACAATAGTGTTGTATAGAGAGTAAATTGTGTGTATCATTCAGAGGTATAGGTTAAAAAATTACGTATTTGCACACTAGCATTTGAAATTATCAGCACTTTTAAGTATTTATCTCCCTCACAATATTTTCACTAACTGGATTTAGTAAAACATAATGAATTGGAATGAACAGATAACAGTCATAAGATATGTGTATTTATGTATGTTATTTGCTTCTACATGTGAGCATCAAACGTGAAAGTGTGTGCATGTTGCAGTTTCATCAAATCATTTTGATTTACTAATAGTTTACTCTTTTTGCAGCCAGAGAGGATAGACCCTCAGCGAGCCCGTGGTTATGATGTACGATCCGACGTTTGGTCGCTAGGTATAACATTATTTGAAGTGGCGACTGGTCGGTTCCCCTATCCGAAGTGGAATTCTGTGTTTGAGCAGCTGTACCAAGTAGTACAAGGAGATCCTCCAAGGCTTTCCCCCAACGAGAATGGCAATCGATTCACAGAGGAGTTCGTCAACTTTGTTAATACTTGGTGAGTAAATGTATGTGTATTTTCGTGTAACAACTTCAATATAATCTAGTTACTATGAGAATATATTAATAGACATTCATAATTATTAGTGTTTTGCAGTGCACAATCTTGTTGTGTATGCAATTAAATTCTAAAATTTTTTGATAATTATGAGTGGTGGTGTCATGAGCACATTCATAGATACAGTACTAAAACCAACATACAGTATGAAACAATTAGTAAACCTATTAATACAGGCGCTTGCAATAATCACCATTTATTGGCATACCATGTTGGTTACATTACAAATATATATTTATGCACACAGTGATGTGTGATGCGACAATCATGATGGAATTACCATTGCATATGGCAATACTACCTATGTTTATTTGCTCGATTGTTATGGGCGACCATCTTAGCAAAATTTTCCAGTCCAGTGAAATTCATTGAGTACACAGCCTTGCTTTAAATGGTTTTCAACATAATAGTAACACTGTGGATTCAGTTTAAAACTTGCTGTCCTTATAGTGTGCATTATGTGTTCCTACTTTGAATTAAAATGTGGCTAGCAGTACAGATGGTTCTTATATTATCGAGTTTCATCACTGCCAGCCTAATAAACAAAACGCTTGTGTTTTTATGTTATCAATGTAATTTTTATATCAAATTTTTAAAACTGTATTCAAAACAATTTAAATTGCATGTGTAGCATGCCACACTTCTTGTCTCGGATGGCGCCTCTACTTGTTGCACGTGGAGGTAAGGTTATTCAAGATGCCGGATAGCTCAGTCGAATTTAGGTTGAACCATTAATTTTTAAGTTTATATTTCTCCTGTCAGCGCTGGGGATAATTTCTGAAGAAAAACTCACTAGTTCAGACAACTTCTCTTATATTACGAAACTTTAGTTAGTTTTCTTTACACATATTCTCATGGCTTACAATATGGTCACTTGATACCGAGTGCTAGCGAGCAAATGTAAAATCAAGTGTTGCAGCAAAATGATAGATATGATAGCGAACGATCAGCTACCACGTTCTTCACTTGGAAATTGAACCAAAAAAGTTTGCCTGCTTTAATTAATCCAACAAAGTTTTAGAGTTTAAAAAAAAATAATAACTCATTGGGGAAACACGCTCCCAACTTGAAACCCCAGATCACCACCACCAAAACTTTATTTTGCATGAAAACCACAATAAGCAGAGTTCGATTGGTACTTAAATGCCTATCAGCCACACCACCATTCCCAGGACCAGCCCTGCTGCACCCTGTCGCACTTCACATGTCCTCTACTTCTTGCCATCTCGGCACAATTAATGATACATGACAAACATGGTAGCTAAGGGCTTGCCTCTGCGAAGTGATACAATAAGATCCAAAGTATTGGGGGGCCACGGTGGCCGAATGGTCAGACCATTCGCCTCCCACCAAGGCGATCCGGGTTTGATTCCCAGCGGGGTCGGTCCCAGATTTTCGCAAGCGGGATTTGTGTCGGACAATGCCGTTGGTCGGCTGGTTTTCTCAAGGCTCTCCCGTTTCCCCCACCCTATCATTCCGGTGCTGCTCCATACTCGCCTCATGTCACCCCTCATCAGCACTGAAGACCTCCATGTTAAGCCCTGACCAAAAATCTTTCACTCTCACGCACTCCAAAGTATTGGAAACCGTGCAAATACATTTTAAAACTGTATAAAAAAGATTACAACTTTGAAAGTTATAAATTTCACAATGAAACATACATTAAACATAAAAATTTTAAAAGGGAGGGGGGAGGGGAATTTGGGAACTCGAAGTAGACAATGCAAAAGCTGACTTGTGTGTGTGTGTTCCAAGTACTAACCAACTCTAATCCAGCAGCACAGTTGACACGTAACACTTTTCAAGAGAGTATCAGTTACAGTGTAAGTTTGCAGGGTATGGTATTTACAGTATCTGTAATACCTGTACTTCTAATTTTATGGAAGTACTTTTGTTTTCAAACTGAAACACATTACAGATTTGTCATAATGCATGTATTTGTATACATAATTTATTTTTATTTATGTTTCTATCTAGACAGACAACACTTAATTTTGAGCTCCGAATTAGTTTATTTAGTTAGTTTTCTTCCCTCTAGTTATATGGTTCAAACTGCAGTTAAGATCAAACAAAAGTCCCACAGTAGTCCGACAGGACTGTTCAACTGTTTACATTATTGATTTATAAAATTTAAAAAGACCTGGTGACGCTTTATAGAGAGTGAAAACATAAACGTAAGAGAGCTCAAAAAAGCCGTTTATAACCGATAAAACCTCATCAGGGTGAAACCTCCTCTGCAAAACTTACTGACAAAATAAAAGAAAACTAAGCTCTGGAGCCATCGCCCCGATACCTTAAAGTCCGTCTTACACCCCACATCACAACCTTATCACCCATCTTTCCTTAGACACTAAACATGCACGAGACATGCGCACACATCCGACACGCACCAAGGTTCCCCAAAAACAAACCCTTCAACATGGCGGACCCACGCCACCAACCTTCACTCTCTCTGCCGCCTCTGGTGGCCACCCACCGATACACAAAAGCAGAAAATTACCATCCGAATAAAATACAACACATAATTTATCAAAGCAAAAGGTAAATACCCTAATGTTTAAACATTTACATGAGTATTATTTATAAGAATTACATTTATTATATAAAAACCACAATTTATATTTGAAATAATGTCTGTTATTGGCTGGCGCCGGCCTGCACACAAGTATCTCGGTCTCTCTCCTACACTAGGAGGCACGGCACACATGCACTTCATGAAAAGTAAAAGTAGTAGAAAAAATGGTAAAATCTAAATATAGCGAGTCCAGGAACTGGGTAGGCGCACCTGTGCCATCAAACTGAATTAGCCAACAGTTCACCCAGCCTAGAGTTAAAGTATAATAAGAATAATAATTAAACTGCTAGTGATAATCTTAAATTAAAACTAAAATACAAAGTTGACTCAGCCTAAACAAACCAAATTAAATATAAAATTGAACAATTTCAAAACTGATACAGATAAAATGCCAAACAATACCTTACCAGACTCCTGTCCACAATACCTGAAAATAATTAAAAGAATAATAGCAAATTCAATAAATCAAATGTAACGAAATAAACAAAATAAAAACAAGACAGGAAATAATAAAGGCCTAAGTGGTGGGTGGACCACCTCACACTACCTGTGTCTATAACTTCTTTATGTTACTTACACTGATAAGCTGGAGATTATTGAGAAAATGCAGACGTGCAGTACAGTATGTACACTACTAGTAGATAAGTGGTAAGTGAGTTTTAAGTCTCGTCGACAGTGAGGTCGCTAGAGACGTTGACACCCAACTTGGTACAATGATGGGAGGTGAGAGAGGAGTAGGTCATGGCCTTTGTTAAGGAACTATCCCAACATTCGCGTGCGAAACAATGGAAAACAGAAATCAGGATGGGCAGAACCGAGGATCAAACCCGGGTCCTCTCGAATGCGAGTCCAAAGTGTTACCATTACGCCACCTCATTCAGTTGACTCAACCCCACCCTCTCCTGTAGGGTGTGTATTGCGAGGTGATAATCGAGGTGGGTCGGTTTAGCGCACGCCTCGGAGAGTGAAGCCGAGGGGAGCAGAGTGCTAGCCGCACGGAGAGGTGGGGGAGAATCTCACTTATTTGGGGCAGGTTTCTAAGCCACTCACTTGATCAGAATAGTTCCCTCAACAACCTTTGCTTCTTGTCAGATAGAGGTTTGGGTTTCGGGCTGGCCTCATCACGCAACTGCTGGACTCGGCGGGGCCTGGGCGGCGATCCTTTGTTGGGCGTTTTTAGCGAACTGGTTATAGGCGGCAGCCTCCTGGTCATGTGCCGTAATAATCTGCTAAGCGAATCAGGATTACGCTTCTGTTTGGATGATCTGCGTTGCGGCGGCGCCTGCTCGTCGCTAACTGGGTGTGTATCAGTTAGCAGTTAGGTGGGCGTGGAGTTCACATTCACAAAAAGAAATGAAAGAGAGCTGAGCCCCCTGTATTTTGGTGGGCGATTGAATAAGCTTAAGTGGTTGTATTGGCGCGCGTGCTTGGTGGCATCGCTCTTCAGCTGCTTTCTCTCTCAATCGTTCAGTCTCAGGAGGAATGGATTTGCTTGGGTGCTGTGTGCGCTGATACATTGAATGAAAGATGGGATTCCAAATGAGCAGTTGTATTCACGTACTTCACAACATACAACACTTGTTCACAGTTCTCTCGGATGCTGAAGCTATACAGGTCCCTTAACATTTATATACACAGGTCTCTTAATACTTGATCAATACAGGTCTCTACACTTGAATGTACAACATATAACTAGTGTTTACGTTTGAGATTACTGATCCACGCTCGGATGCTGTGCGATACTGTAACGGCTCGGGATCTCGGCCTCGTAGACCAGCGGAACTTTCCATATAAGACGAGTGCGACTTCAGCTATGTGCCTCGTGGCTGAAGATGCTGTAACTAGGACGTAGGGTGTGTTCCCTTTTACGCACGCGGCACAGATGCTGGGTGACAGTCTCCTTTTTCCAGGCTCCTTAGCAGGTGAGGTGGGTAATAGTATGGTGAAGGAAGGCAGAGGTCTCATTTTGCAAGAAGTCACTCCAAGGTAGTGAGGGTCTCCTTTTGCAAGAAGTCGCCTCGGGCGTTCTGGCAGGACTCCATTTGCAAGAAGTCTACTATCAGGGTTAGGTGAGGGACTCAATTTGCAAGAAGTCACCTCGGAGAAGGGGTTTGGCCGGAGCCGGGGGTGCTGAGAGACGGGAGCTCTGGGAAGCTGCCAACGAACTCTGAAGAACTGGGCAAGATGCAGAAGTTAGGGGTCTGGGAGGAAATAAGTTACGTTAGGTGGGTGGTAAGAATGGCGGCATGGGCGTAGCTGTCAGCTCTAAAGCAGGGGTGCCACCTCAACACAATATTTCTCAAAACAATACTCTCCACTCTCGGGAAATTAAGGGTGCGGTCTACCGCAATTTTCATCACCATTTTTATATTTTTTATTTGTACCAGACATTTTTTCCTTATTTTAGACACAAAATAAGACTAAATTTACCTCTTATGAAATTTTTTGTCTGTCATTGTTTTCGCGTAATGGCTTGTTAAAGTCATATTTTGCATGTTTCCGTTTTAACGACTACACTAAAACCAACTGATATACCAAACTCAAAAAAGTCACAATGGATAAAGACATTGCAGGCTACAATGACATGCTCATGAAATTAAATAATAAAAATTATTTGAAATGATGAAACTAAAAATAGAAATTAAAAAAATTCAATATTTTTTTTTTTAAATACAAATAATTTTTATTCTTTAATTTTATGAACATGACATTGTAGCCTGCAATGTATTTATCCACTGTGATTTTTTTGAGTTTGGTATATCGGTTTGTTTTAGTGTAGTCGTTAAAACGGAAACATGTGAAATATGACTTTAACAAACCATTACGCGAAAACTATGAGAGACAAAAAATTTTCATAAGAGCAAAATTTAGTCACATTTTGTGTCTAAAATAAGAAAATTAATATCTGGTACAAATACAAAATAAAATAATGATGATGAAAATTGCGGTAGACTGTGCCCTTAACGTAAGTTCGCACAAAAACGTATCCAACAAAGTTTGTTTGTTTACATACAGTGCAAAATACTTATTGATCACAAACACGTGGTTTCCACTCTGGATTAATTTACATAAGTAAGGTAATTATAACTAAACCAATATTTATAGATACTAGGCATCGGGAAAAATTACATATACAGTACAGTGACTGTGGACCTGAGGGCGTCGTGCCTGCTTAGGCCTAACCTCAAAAGGGACAAGCTCGGGGGGCAAGCACAAAAACGGTAACGGCAGGGCGTCACAGTCACTACTAGTAGCTGTAAAGAATAGTCAGTCAGGCTGGTTCTGCCTGCAGGAAGGTGGAGAAGGATCACTGAATTATGCTTTCGTACTTCAGGGTAGGAAAATAACCATTCTTTTCCTTCATCTTTCTTCATCTTCCTCTCCCTCTTTCACTGTTTCATTTTTCTTATTCTCTCTTATGCTTATCCTGGGCAGGGGGTCATCTTTTGTGGTTAATTTTTTACTTTTATTTTTGTTGAACTAAGTTGTATTCATGTGTGCTCATTATTAGTCATACCTAGAGCCATGATTTTATGGTGAAAAGATTTTTGCATCAATTACGTTAGAGCCCCGATTTAATGAACTCTGGAATAACGAAAACAGCGATTTAACGAAAGGATTTTTAGGAACTATGAAAAAATAACCAAAAATGTGTGAAATAACTAAGTAACTTTGATGAAATAAAATATAAAGTGTAGTGTAAGTCTATTAAAAATATGTTTACTGGCCGCAGTATAATCATTTTTCTCCGTAGACAGTGTTAAACCATCCGTCAAGAAACAAAAAAAATTGTTAAAATGCATTAAAAACTTTGGTCGCGGCAGTGATTGTGAGCTGAGTGCGTGCAGCCGAGTGAGCGACGATGTTTTGCGTAACAAACGCACGCCTAGATCCTTATCTGGGCAGCTGGTGAGTGAACTAGTATCTACGTACCCAGTATACACAGCGCGGTAGCGGACAGCACGGGTACTAATTCACGGATAGTGCTTCGCGTCTCCATCAGAATGCGCTACCGTGCAGCATGCTTTACAACCTAATTCTTTTGCCGATAGAATGCAGTGACGCCCAGCGTGATTATTTTCTGACTCGTCCCATGATAAAACCAGCGTATCTGTGAAATGAAATACGTTATTATACAATTTATGCAGACTTTTTACAACAAATTTATTAACGTAAATAATATGTTTCGCCGTTACTAAAAAACACTCGAGTGCAAAATATTTTTAGGCGGGCAGCAACCAGTTTGTTTCACGAGCATGGCGGCCTGTAAGTTACAATAGCTGCCGCTGCGCGTATTTATTAATTTACCGTTATCTCGCAAACTTTTAGTTCAGTTTCCATGGTTTTTTTTAAATGGAAATTTCCTAAAATTTTTTGGTGGCGTGGGAGAGAGACGGAAAGAAAGACGACTCGGCAGTGTTCATCATCACTTCTCACGTGTTGATGCGCGTGAGCGGGCGGCCTAACTCACCGCGCGCTCGGCTCGACGAGTGTTCCGCTGCCAGTTTTCAAAGAGTTTTTTCGTCAATTTTTTTCTTTTACGGACGCGACTTACCTATTAATGGTAACTGTGATATGTTGTTGTGGGCTATCATACTTTCTAACAATTGCCTCCATTTCCAACGAAAAATGCCAGAGGATTTAACTTTTTTTTGGAAAAGGGGGGGGGGGGTAAAAATTTTAAGTTGGATTTAACGAAACATTGATTTAGAGTAAACATTTTCGGGTCCCGTGGTATTTCGTTAAATCATAGTTTCAGTGTCTGTGCACATCTGCAGCTCTCCTTTATGGTCAGTGATCAGATGTTTTAACTCTCACTTATCTTGGGTTTCTACTGGCAATTCACAAATGTGCAATGTGACAATTGTCATGCTCTGATTGGTGCAGTCAAATGAGAGGCCAGTCGGAACAAAGACACGCGGCGGATAACCATGAAGTAGAGCTGCGTATGTGCACGTAACGCATTGAAACAAAATGGTGCAAGAATCTTTTTGCAAGAAAATCGTGGATCTAGTCATACCACATCAAATGACCAGATGAACTTAACAAAAGTTAGTTGCTGAATAGGTGTCCGTTCCATATTTATATCAATGTGTTTGTATGCATGCACATACGAGTGGCATGTTCTAATACTAATCTGCTTAAACTGAAATTTCTCTTATCATCAAGTTTGTCATTCTAGGAAGAAAATTTTGTTAACCTTGATTTTTTTGTGTTTGCAGTTTGATAAAAGAGGAAAATCAACGACCGAAGTACAACAAGCTCCTTGAGCACCCATTCATTCGAAACAGTGATGAAGCAAGCATTGATGTGGCTGAGTACGTGAGTACTATACTGGACGACATGGCCAACAATGGTGACACTGTTTTCACAACAAACCTGCCCTGATGGCTACTTGCTCCGTTAGCTTTCGCGCTATATCCGTATCGCTCTGGAGAATGTCCATCTGGTTTAAGCTAAGGAACTGGAAGCATACCAGACCACAATTTCTTTTACACAGAAATAAGAAACCTTGGCTCTTAATTTTAAAATTAATTTTAATCCACCGTTAAAATTAACCACATTGAAAACAATACTGGCATTTGTCATGTAATCTAAACGTACTTGAGAAATTAAATCTGGTTCTTGATCTATCTTACGGCTATGTACTGCATGCCGCTTGTTAGGTGAGCACAAGTGGAAAAGCTATGGATATAGTTGGGTGCCTTATTCTGTAGCTCTGTTTTTAATCAAGATAAGACAGTTATAATACTAAAAATAACGGTGTGTGAGGTTTTAAAACTTGAATTATCTCAAAAATGTATACTTTCCTGGTCTAGAAACTTTTTTTTATTTATTATTAGTAGGTTAAATACAAGCATATGATGATTATGTGCAGTCTCTTCTTGGGAGCAATAGTCAAGTACATTTGCATTGTGTGTAAACCATATTTTTGTTGCAAAATAATTTTTGGCAAGTTTTTAAATTTCTTTCTTGTTCAAGTTTTATTTGTTTATTTGCGGCAAGAACAATATTCTAGGTATGTTTGCTCAACTTTTGATTGAAGGCATAGTACAAGAGCATTATTGCTGTGTATTCTACATACCATACCAAATAAATCTGAAATGGTGTACTTAGTTGCGGAATAAGGCTCCCACTTGTAATAACAAAATTTGTTAGAAGAAATGTAGTGTAGTGTTATGTTGGTAGCATTAAAACAAGCTGTTCAGAATGAGATTTAGGCATCCTTGGATAACAAGTCTGTTTAAATAATTACCGTCCTTGGAAGCATGAGAATTTTATTACATTATTAAATGCATATGTAGAATTTTGTGAGGCAAGTTACAGGTCAGAAACTGTATACTATTATTGTGTGGCACAGTGGTAAACAGATAACCTTTGTTTTTCATTGTGGCATGAGGAATGCCATACAATGCGTAGAGTTTTAGTCTAACCTCATGTCTGTGATGTCGGGAATGATTTCTGTGATTTTTTTTACTAAGAAAAAGCAAGTACAATTAAGAAATTAAGTTTTTTTTCTTTCAATGTGGTGATTTTTTGGTGACTGGTTAAATTTTATAAAGACTGCAGGTCATTTTCTTGTGCAAGTATTAATGTACTTAAAAGAATATATCTTTTGTGAACCTTGGTGTGATTATTATTTTCGAAATGGTAAATGCTTTGAACACAGTGTAAGTATTGTTAATATCTCATTCCTATTTGTTACACATATGACAGCCATACATTTGTTGTGGCATGTTCTAACGTTAATAAAATCATTAGGAATATTTTCCCTCCAATATTGAAGCTTTCATGAATAATAGAAAAAAATAGTTGCAGATGAAGTTCTATTTTGCAAAGCTTAGATTTAATTACTCTTAAAAGTAAATGTTGCACCAACGGTAGTACCAGAAATGACCTGAACTGTAATGTGATATTGTTTTTTCTGTCTTTCTGATGTGAAAACGACTCCTATTACACCTTTGCATGCTGTACATTTTTGCAAAGGTATTCTTGCTTGATTGAATGAATCAGTTTTGGATGATAAGTGAAAATTAAGTGTGCTAAATGTGTATGATTTTCGTGCATAAGAAAAGCTTGTATGTGTTTCACAGACATATTTTTAAAAAACAACTTGTAACTAAACCTTATTATGGCCATTTTTTTTCTAATGGATTTAGGATTGGTATTATTTCTTGCCATAGTATATGCATGAAGTATATATGTACATACAACCTGATGTGGAACACATGAATCAGATGTTAAAAATACACCTTGCCAAATTTTTTGGTTAAATTTAACATAATAAAACAAAATGAATTAGTAGTGAAATTATACATATTATACATATTATCTTCACAGATTTACATAACATGAAACATCCTCATAAATATACACATTGTGTACGTGAATCCTGCTTTCACAGTTTTGTTCTTACAAATGCATAGCAAAAATCAAATTTTACGTCATTTTCTTGTATACAAGCATAATTTTTAATCATAGTTTTGTCTAGGATCTTTTTTGTATTGGTCTGACTGAAATGAACAGTGTATATACTGTTTGAACTTGTTATGCTGTATATCCTCAGCTGAAGTAAAAAAAAATGTATTTATGTTAAAATTGATACTTCATTGCATTCTGGTGACATGATTCCTTTTTATGTGCTTCACAATACAAACTGTCCTACTAATAAGATGCAATTGATTTTCATCATTGCAACATTTTCTCACAAAATTTTCAGTTTCATACCCAGCAAAGTTTATAATTTGAATTTAATTTTATAGAATAGCAGTTATTTGTTTTTGATATAATATGCAAAACATTCAACACTAGCAATGGTATTTTTATACTGTAATTGGAATTTTGTCACTGTTTGCTAGTTCCCAGGCTATGGTGGTGTAGTAGGAAGACCATTCACTGCTTGTATAGGTGATTCTGGTTACATTACCTTTGACATCACTTCCATTTTTTTTCGTGTGGAAATGTGGTGGACACCATTGGCCTGCAGGTTTTCTCAGGGCATTCATGTTTTACATTGTTCTTGCAATCTGCCACTGCTCTGTCTTCACATTATGAGTGCTCAAGACCATGTTGTTAAGTACTCGCCAATACTTTTCAATGTCACCATTTCTTGTTGCTTGTAGAAATTCTGTGGAACTTCTCAGTTCATTTTGGTTTAGTTGTAAGGATTGGGATTAATCATTCTCTATCACGGCCTTACAAGAACAGGTCTGGACACTCGCCTGGAAACTTGACCCCCTTGTTGGTTAAACAATTTATTAAAATGTATTTTTTTATCAATTTATGAAATACTTTCTTCGCTCAAAATTTTAAATCCTGGCTCCTGCAATCTTTATTTACTTTATAAATTTAACAATGGAAAAAAAATGGAATTTGAGTCCGACCACCTGGATTACAGTGCCAAAAAGTACGACATTCTTGGTAACTTGACAAACTACAGCGAAACAACAAGGGGGTCAAGCAAAATACATTGGTAGACAGGCGAGTGTCCAGACCTGTACTTCTACAACAGTGTTCTCTATGTACATCCTTGGTTAACACTTTTGAGAACTGCCAAGTCTACAATAATGAGAAGCACTGCCCACAGAAGTCTGGTTCAATTAATGTAAGATACCTTGCTGTGATTCAGTTTTCTTTACCCTGCAGTCTGCCACCTCAGTTTCTCCATGCTGTGCAAGGTGGGCTGAGAGGCAGGGTCAGTGAGCTCTTGATATAGGACTAAAGTAGATGCGTGAAGAGTGCCAAAGTAGCCCACCACTTGTTGCCCTGAAGTGTTGCTGCAACACGTTTTATCATTTGTATGTTATGCTGGACTCCAAGAATACCCAGCATCTGCAATCACCATTGAGGTTGCAGGGTTAAAATTTTGTGAAGCTGATTGATTGCTCATTTCCTTTCTTTTTTTAGGCATTGCTATCAAATCTAAGCAGTAGCCTTGTCTTGTAACCTTGCCCGTGATATTGAGGCCACAATCAACATAAAAACTCGCTGTTAGTACCCAGGCAGGTGACACTGAAAGTTTGTGTATCTGTGGGGCAGCATTCTCATAGATTTCATACACCTAAGAATAGCAAGATCATTTGCGATAGCATAGTGCAGCTGAACTCTTTGTAGGAATAAAATAAAATCCAATACTTGTGATACAACTAACCAACAGTTATATGGTATAGCCAAATTTATTTATAAAATTAAAAAAAAAATTGATTGGTTCCATTTTCTAAAACAATGTGATGTACAAAGCTGATGACAAAAAACATTGTTACAACTCCACCCCTCATCTTCCCTTTCTATTTTTCTCCCACTCCAGGAATAAACTTCTTTTATGTATTCATTTTAAAAATGCAACGAAAACTTACATTGCGCTGCAACAAATTCTAGCCATCAGATGTACACACGCAGTCAACTCTATTATTTGCAGGCAGATATACCACAGCACCCATGGGCAACCGTAATTGGTATCTGTATTATCTATGACAATTCGAAACATCAGCAATGTTTAAAATTAATTTTTTTAATTTGTAATTATTTTTAATGTAACTTCTACAGACTGGTTGGTACACATGTTAGTGCAAAGCTACAAACAATGCATTAATATAATATAGTAAAATTCCATAATGAGAAAACTGTTATAATGAAATCATTTATAAGAACTGTCAATCACTAAAATATTCCAAGAAAAATTGTGATTTTATGAGCACGAACCTGTACAGTGAGATTGTAAAAAAACTGGCTTGTGTCAAGTTTTGTGACTGTGTGAAGTGAACTTTCCGTTCCTTAGCTAATTGCCTTGGCTACATCACCAATAGTTTCCCCTCCTTCCCATCACCATGTAACCTTTTGCCATTATTATGTGGCACATTATTTTGCCTTGCCACGACATTTTTGTTCTACATTTGACAACCTAAGCAGTTTTTTTTTTTACTTTTATTAGTTTCTGGTAGAGTTTCAAAATTTAAATAAAATGAATCACCGTCCACTTGTTCCCATTTATTTGAAAAACAATGAGTAACACTGACATTTGCTGAGTGGATTGTGTACATATTTAATCACCTCGATGTAACAAAATAAAATAACATTTCGTATGAAGATAATTAAAAACTACTCATGGAGGACATGGAGCAAAACACAAGCATGACCAGGCAATATAATATTGTGTGTGGCATGCCACATGCACACCTAAGATATTGTGTTTCATAGCTCTGTCAAAATTTGCCACTGTGTATTACTGTATAGCAATTCTGTCAGATGTGCTTACTGCATACTGTCGTTAATAATTCATAGTTATAGAAACCTGCAGACAAATACTTTAATAGTAATATGTTTAACTAACTTACAAATGCATCACTTTAAGTGAATACAATGTCAAAATTTACCCCTAATACTGGTCTAGTGCACTTTTTTTTTGTAACTTTCAATTCAATCATTTATTGTGTGTGTCTGTGTAAGAGTAAGGATGGGGCATGGTATAATTTTATTCACAAAGACATTTTTGGAGTAATGTTTCCTAGTATTAACAATGTATATTTTCCAATAAATGTCTGTCATTACTTCATTAAAATGGGTTAGGCGATGCTGCAGACACCACGCAATACTGCGAACCACACGAGTGCTGTGAACTCCATGCGTAGCTTTAGCAATTGCAGAACAGTGCTGCTACAGCCGAGTAATTGAGTACGATAATTCCATGGAAGTAGTGCTGTCTCTTTTGACTAATTTTCACATTATTTATAACTTTATCTGTGTTTGGAATATCACTGTAAAGTGCACAAGCAAAACTGCAGAAATAAACAAACCTTTAACATTCTGTAATCATGAGGACAAGGCTACAGTAAGGATCTTACCTGAAACCACTTCACCATACTAATATGGGACCCTTCTGAATTAAATAAATAAAAGGCCTAACAATGTGTAAATGATCTCATTGTGAATTATCTGAGATCTTTGATTACCCATATCACCCCCCCCCCTCAATTAGCATGAATAATGGGATGTTGACTGTGTTTGGTTTTTAATTTTTTTCAGATTAAAAGTGTATATTAATTTTTTGAGTTGGTGCATTTTAAATCAGAATTTTTGTTGGGTTACATATTTTCTGTATCAAATGAATAAAACATTATTTTATTATAATGTAATGAATTATAATTTTCTTAAAACAGTTGGCAATAAATTTATGACCTCATAATAAAATTCTCTACAGAGGAAGGGAGGATTGTAATGTTTGTCACAGTATTTCATAACTGTTACCCATTTAGTAATTAAAAGCTAGAAATTATTGTGAATTAAAATATATTTTTTAAAACAATTACCAAAGTTTATATTCATGGGTTTAGTTTACAATTTGATAACTCTGTTTTAACTGTACATGGAATAGCCCAACAGTACATTTAATGAGCTTACACATTTTGTAGTGCCTGGAATGCAAGATGATAAATGAATGTCTCATGTTTATTTTCCGGTTAAAAGAAAACCAAGTTCCGTAAATTTGACAAATGACTTGTTCATTACATTTTGATACTTAGAGCTAGTATTTGAAGAAACAATTGTTATAAATGTTAGTGTTAATGTTTCTCTTATAGTTTTGTTGATTTTCGTGTGTAATACATTTAAGATAATGAAATACAGTAAAGATTTTAGAGCATGGAATATAAACTAATTGCAAAGTACTCGGATACAAAAATGTTGCTATGTTATTACTTAAATGGTAATTTTGATTGTATTACTTTAAATTGGATGTGTAATGAAAATTGCTGAGGTTAGAGAGAATTTTTATTATTGCATGTGTGTTGTTCATGTAAAACTGTGAAAATTGAGTTGCATATGGTATATTCAAGTCATTAGTTCACTGTCATTGCACAGTAGAACACCAAAGTTACCTACCTGTAACAGTTTTTTTTATACTGAATGTGTTGTGAAGTACTGCATTTGTTTTGTGATACAGCATTTAAAGCTGTTTTGGAGAATTTACTTGTATGACAGAACAATCAGTGTACTGTATGTTATTGTACATATTTTTGTGACCTACGTGTATAGTTGTTGTTTTTTTGGTTTTGTTGCATGTATTGAAACTTGTACCGTCAGTTGGGATGTGATGAGAAAGGAATTATGAATGAGGTGCATATGTAATAAATTAGACAAACTGAGTTTTTTATCCTTTCCCTTCTTCTTCTGTTAAAATCTCTATTGTAAAATGCCTGTTCAAAAATGCACCCAAAACATTTTGGGACATGAATCCTTAGCTCCGGGATGTAGATATGAGCTCTTCAAATTAGTATTTAAAATTGATATTTCTGCACGATATTGAAGATGGCATTGAATAAAACCAGTGTTTTGAACATTTTTTTAAATGCTAATGTAATCTAAACCTTAAGGGACAAAAACAGTGTTAAAACCATCTTACGTACATAACATTGGGGTGAACAGCTACAAATTACATAAGTTTTCGTCATCATGTGATATGGCCATTTGATGCAGTAGTCACAACCAGTACATCCTACTGAACAAAAATGTGTTCCTGGTGCAAGTGGCTCTAACACCTACTGTTTCCTTTATAGAGACACATGAATATATCAGTGGCAGTGTGAAAATGTGTAGTATGTATTCAATACTTCAGGCACACTGTAGTACCCATAAATGTAAGTCTTAAATTTAGTAGTAGCAAAAACAACACTGAGCAATTCCTTCTCTGTTACAGTGTAATGTAGTTCTGCTGCATTTAAAGCCCTGCTTGCAAAAGAAATAGGTTTTTACCTTCACTGTCATACTGAAATAATACTGCTCCAACTGCACTTTCTGAAGCATCACATGCAATAAAAAACTTTCCTCCAATCTGGGATGGTGTAAAATAACTTTAGCTGCTAATTTCTCTTTCAAACGATTCAGAGCACTTTGTTGGGCTATACCCCATAACCAACTTTTACACTTTTGCATCAATTCTCGGAATGGAGTACAAATTTTACTGAAATTTTCAACATATCTACGAAAGAAATTTAAAAAGCCTACCAACCTCTCTGTTTTCGGTTACATGCAGCAGGATATTCTCATATAGATTGCACCTTGCCAGGGTCAATTTTAATGCCTTGAGCAGTGATGATGTTCCCCAAAAAATGTATTTCTCCTGAGAGAAATTAAGATATTTCCAAATTTATCGTCATACCCCCTTCCTGTAATTTTCTTAGGACCATCTGTATCTGTTTACAGTGTTCCTCAAATTCTTTGGATGCTATTAAAATAACATCAACATATATGGTTGCAAACTCCAGTACCTCTGGACCCACAACTTGTTCTAAACCTCGAATAAAATGGCGGATTAAGACATTCAAGCCAAATGATAACCTGGTAAAACAGTATAAGGAACCTTGTACAGAAAATGCAGTTAGCTTCATTGACTTTGGTTCAAGAGGAATTTACCAATACTATGATACCAAATCTATCTTTGAGAAATACTTACACCCTTAAAATTTCTGCAATAGCTCCTCCATCGGAGCTGGAGCTTCCCTATCTGCTATCAGAATTGTATTTAATTTCCGTGCATCAAGACATATACGCACCGTACCATCTTTCTTTTTAACTAAAACCAAGGAATTCGAGTATTCTGAACTACAGTGCTTTATTACCTGACTATTTACCATTCTGCAAATTTCCTTACTTACAGCTGGTCTTACTGCATATGGTATGGGACATGATTTCAATGCAAATGGCTCATGTTCCTTAGCCTTTAGTTCGCAATTGTACTTTTTGTTAATTCCTGGGTGTTTGGCTGTGAGGTTAGGTTAGATTGGCAACAGAGAACAGTGAGCTCGGAGATACAAACATGGTGGCAGCGGCGGTCGTATCGCAGGTAACAAAATAGCAGTTATGTGAGGAAACAAGCCAGTGACTGGAAAATTAAGTAGCAAAACATAGTTAACATATTATACAGCATATCACACGATAATAAACCACCTCCGAATCGCGCAATTGCATCGGTAAACAATGCAAATCTCAGCAGTGCACGCCAACATGGTCCACAACTTTACTCTACCGTGTCCGCCGCCGTTGTGCAAAGACGGCAATATAGCAGAAAACTGGAATATTGGAATATTTTTAAAAGCCAATATGAATATTATGCATTAGCTACAAGAATCAGCAAGCAAGCAATATTCAGGTTGGGACATTTCGCACCATACTGGGTGTAGAAGGGATGAAAACCTACAACAGTTTAAACCTCACAACAGATCAATCAGACTCAATTGAAAAAATAATGAAAGAACGGGATAAAGTGCTAAAACCGGAAACAAATGTCATTTACGAGCAGTTCTTGTTTGGATCTAAAACACAAACAGAATCAGTAGCAGAATATGTAGAGAAACTCAAAACTCAGGCGGCAACATGTGAATTTGGTGAACTGGCAAACTAATTAATTAGAGATAGGCTAGTTTTAGGAGTGTGGTGTAACAGTCTAAGACAAAACTGTTGTCAGACAAGAACCTAACCTTCGAATCGGCTATCAATGTAGTGCGAGCACACGAACTGACTGAAAAGCAAGTGCAACACCTAACTGAGTGCCAAGAACAGTACAAGCCAACTGAAGATGTTGTTCACACAGTTCGGAACCATAGGCCTACTTCTTCCCAAGGCTCAAGAAGGCAAAGGATGAGAGGAAGCCAAGAGGAAGGAAAATCAGCAAAAGAAAACCCAGCACAGAGTTGCATCAATTGCGGGAGAGGACACCAAAGAGGGAAGCAATTCTGCCCAGCATCGGACAAAGAATGCAGTTACTGCAAGAAAGTTGGTCATTTTGCTAAAGTTTGTCAAACCTGGCTACGAGAAAAGGAACACGAGCCACGAAACAGGCATCCGGTTCATTTCATACTAGAACAGAACTTCACCACAGAAGACGTGTATGATGATGGAACCATGTATACCATAAGCGAGTGCAAATCAGATGAACATGTAAACCAGCTCAAAACTGAGGCAGTTAACAAACAAAAACTATACACTACGCTACATTTTCCCAGGGCAGTAATATGTCAAATAGATAGTGGCGCCACTTGCACTGTCATGAGCATGCAAGATGTATGGAAAATTACAAGGAAAATAAACCCAACATTAGACAAATCCAACACAGTGCTCAAACGCTATGCAGACACGCAAATTACACCACTAGGGAAAAAACATTGCAGTGTACTTATGGAGGTCAGAAATACAAAGTCCCTTTCCAGATTGTAGACCTACACCGAATATCAATAATTGGAGCCAATGATAGTATCAGAATAGGATCAATACAAGTGCATACAACATTGTGTGCAGTGGAAGGTTGTGAGAAAACGGGAAGTAACGCAGTGAATTCACAAACAGTTCCATTAGTGACCAAAAAAGACATAAGAATTTAAAGATACATTCCTGGGTCTAGGGAAAATACCAGGAGTACAGCTGGAAGTGAGAGAAGACGGCAAACCACAGCAAGATCCACCCCGCCGCATCCCAATACCGCTGAAGAAAGGGCTCAAAACAGTCATACAACAGCTGGAACAACAAGACTTCATAACACAAGTAACTGAACCAACGGAATGGGTAGGCAGCATGGTACAGCAGAGTCCCGTTATAACGAGGTGTTACGGTTCCTGGTTCGAACCTCGCTATTGCCGAGACCTCACTGTCAACGAGTTTGGTCGATTTTGACCCCCAAAACAAAAACAGTGCCCTAAAATTGCATGAACTTGTTACAACAGGGAATATTAACGTTTTGTATTAATTCAATCATGTATTATTTACAAATGTTGGCTTGTGCCCTTCGCAATCAACACATAAAGTATGTTTGCGGGGGACGTAACTCGGCCGCCGCAGTATCGTCCAAAACTCAGTCACTCTGCCGCAGTGTCTTGGCACGGTATGGCCGGCGGCTGCTGCTGCCTCAAACCAAATAGCAACAAATACCGTATTTACTCGCATAATGGCCGCACATATTTGACCAAACTTTTGCCCCAAAAAAATGGGGTGCGGCCATATGAGGCGATTTAAAAAAATTAAAAAAAAAAAATTGTGTGGGGGGGGGGGGGGAAGGTGTAATTGCATTTGCATTTGTTAACAGGACTGACTTGTTAACATTAAATAATATTGCGTAGAAATATTAAGAATATTCCTGTGATTCGCCGATGACCAGCTGGCTTAACGTGTGTTTACGTGCACATGTAGTGCCGGCTGCCGGCCGGGCCGCCAGGCGCCAGCGCCGGGTTGTATTCCAAGCTGACTAGCTGGCAACAGCGCAGTGAGTCATCATCTGCTGCAGCACATTCCGTTCTCACCACCACTACCTCACGTCCCTTCACCCTCCAGGTCATTCCGTGACCACCCAAGTGGAGTGTGAAACAGAGAAGGTAGATCAGCCAGACCACCTGGCTCGCGCGCGCTGTTGCTAGGTCTTCGGCACCTCGCAGTATCTTACGTGCGGCATTGCATACGTGATGTAGCATTTTTACGATATTTAAATGTTGTGGGACACTTTATGAACGTATTAAAGTTCTGTACCTCACACAAATACATTAGTACGTAGATTTAGGGGTTAAAAAATTTTTTTTATGTGCACCTGGTTTATGTGGGTTATGAAGGTGTCTTGAATATACGCGGTTTTCGTTATCCGCGGAATCTTCTGGAACGAAATGCCGCGGATAAGGCGGGTTGACTGTATATTCACAGTTGGGGGTGTTAAAGAAAATGTTTCTGCATAATTATGACTTTCTTTTAATGAGAAGGGGTAAAGTAATCCAAGTGTAGGATTTTTTTTTTTTTTTTGTGAATTTCTTAGACTTCTACTTAAAACCTTTAAACAAAATTAGGGAGGGTTTCAACACTTCAAAAATATTACTTCTTAAAGAAGTCTGTGATTGATGACTGCTTCTTTTTACCGTAGCTGGTAGCAACCCACTTTTTACATGCATGAAACTCGCCCACACGTCACTTCCAGCATCACTACGCAGCATGCCATTTGACAAAGTATCAATGGCATCGAGCGTCCACTCTCTTGTCGGCTTTGGTACGTCTTCTTCCTCCCCCTCTTCATCTGTCGTGGACTCCTCTTGAACATTTAATAGTTCGTCATCATTCATGGCCCCCCACGTCAGTATGTCGTCATAAACGGTGAGGTAATCCTTGTACGTGACACCTGGCGCCAGTTTATCCCACAATTCCTTTGCGATCGGAAGGCAATGTGTTCGGGTTTCACTGCATCCCAGCTGGTGCAAATTGCTCTGATAGCCCTTAGCACATCCCACTTCCTCGGCTGCCTGTTAATATCAATACTAATAATTAAATCATGAACCAGCATGTCACGAAATTTCTTCTTGACCAACTGTATGATGCCCTGGTCCATGGGCTGTAGGACACTTGTAGTGTTCGGAGGC
>PNEQ01074962.1:0-27109 GCA_003012365.1 Medauroidea extradentata
GCTTCTAGTGCAGATTATTCCGAAGCTCCCCGTGTTCTGCCTGTGAACATCACACATTCTTCTAATGAAGCAGGACCTTCTGATGCTCAGCCTATAGTGCCTATGGACATTACACATGCTACCATTTCTAATGTGGGTCATTCTAATGATAATTCTTCACTCCCGTTGGATAAAACAAACAATGAATGAGGTAATAGGTCTTCAGCATCTTCACGAACAAGGTTTCCTGTCTCACCGAAAGACATTACACCACTTCCTACCATTTCAACGGCACAGCGAAGTCGAAGAGGGGGCAAAGCCTCTGTAATTACATCATCACCTTACAAATCTAACCTCCAGAAAAGCATCGATGGAATTACGGCAGCGAAGAAAAAAACAGAAGCTCCAGCTAAGTTTCATCGAGCAATTGGTTGCAAAAAACCCTTGCCTAATGCACATAAATCACGAAGATGCAAACGAAGATTAGTGGAGAGGTCAAGCAGCGACGAATCTGAATTTGAGTTCAACATAGTGTCAGATAGCTCTAGCGAAGAAGACAGCAGTGATCAGTGCCTCTTCTGTGGATGTCTATTTGCAGATGACAAGCATGGGGAACAGTGGGTACAGTGTACAGCTTGTTATCGTTGGGCTCATGAACACTGTGGTGCCACTGACATGCACTTTGTCTGTCCTCAGTGGCGTAAAAGGGTAAAACAGTAGTGTGTCTCATATTAGGAGCCCTTTTATTTTCGTCTCAAAATGTAACATTTTCTTTCAATTTATTATGAATAAATATGTTTTGTTTGATATCAATTACATGTATTGACCTTTGAAGTAAACTATTTGGAGTGATATTGTACATGATCAAAGTTCATTTATGTCTACCTACTTAAAAGTTGTACGCGTTTTACAAAATGGGTCTCATAATCGGCGCCTTTACCTTATATATATATATATATATATATATATATATATATATATATATATATATATATATATATATTAATAGTGTTCAAGAGGGAGTAAGTAAATCATAATTTTATGTTTTTGTTAAATGTTGTTAGTATTGTAGATGTTACTCTGGAACATATTTTTCTTTTCAAATTTCTTTATATTAGCCACATTTTCCAATAATGGCATTTCAAAGTAAAAGTTAGCATGATTTCTTCATCCACACCGCGAAATCTAATGAACGTAATGAAACGAAACTATTCACTTTGACACTATATGTCAGGTTCTACGGCTTAAAACAAAATAAAACCCATTACAAATTTTTAATTTTAAAAAATCTGGAATCTGCAAATCTTTCTACTACTTTTAGCGACTATTTAAAATACAAAAATATTTTCCGATTTGGCTTTATTAAATCAAGACGTAGCCCATGGCATGCACTCAACGTGAATTATTTTATTTAATTATGTTTGTTGGTTTTAGTGGTGTGCATGAAATAAAAACATGTAAATTTTGGTTCGAAATGCCATTATGAGAAAAGTGGCTGAGACATATTTTCCCCCAACGTTCTTCCAAATATCGTCAACAAAACTAACGCTATAACATACAAATATAAAACAGTATTTTGTCCCTACTTGTACGCCCTTAACTGAAACACCAGCATTTCGCCAGCCTGAAGTCAAGCGGAAATATTTTGAACACAAGGTACACCTGCAGAAAAGGTACAGCGGGTGGGTAAGGGGGGGGGTGTTATAAAATTAGCTCTTTGTAACAAAATAAAATCTGCACATTGAAAGTACAACATGTGTTTTCCATCGGCATTAGCATTGTTGTTTTTTTCTCTTATTATCGCTCAGATCGGATAATGAGATGTCAGCTTCCGATATCGCAAATGTGCTATTTTAACCGTGAGGGACTAGGCTGGAAATCCGAGTAACCAGCACGATTAGTGTTGCTTTTGACTACGTACAAGCCGTGAACTGTAAAACGAGAGCTTAATCAAGCCCTGTCAGTTCTTTAGTTCAGCTGGTCTGAGTTTTTATTTACCACACTGAACGAAAAGGATTGTTGTAGATACTATACTTCTCTTAAAATAAATGCAACATTTCAGTTTGGCTATCGTTAATATTTGGATTCTTCCTACAACAATCTGTTCAATAAAATAATTTGCTCTTCGCTCCTTCTTCTAACTTGTTATTGTAGGAATAATTTATATAGTACTTGCAACCAAACAGGGCTGTAGTCACTATTTTAACAATTATATACGTTTGATAAGTTAAGTTGTTCTCAAAACTATAGTGTCAATCTTTGCTTATAATTACCCATGTCACTTCCATAGTAAAGTATCGGTATCACTACTGGTTTCTATCCAATTTTTTTTATTTCAAGCGTAAGTGTCTCATTTAATATTCCGCAAATATTGTTTAATGTATTTGGTATCTACACAATTTTCTATTTAATTGTTATGTTTGTTTTCGGGCGGTTGAAATCAGAAAATTTTTCCATCATTTGCCTATCAATTTTATCATTATTTCCGTTATAAAATAACAATTTTTTCATACAAAACGTACTCAAGGTACTCAAGGTAGCTGTCATCTCAAATTTATTCGTTTTTGACGTCTAATATGAACTTAAGTTTCATTAAAAAATCTGCCTACGTGAAGACAAAGTATCAGTGTTTTATTGAAAGTTATTGCTGATGGAATGCTTGTAGTAGTATTCTCTGTAGAAACGTCAGAAGTAGAATATTAATTAAGTAATTTGGAAGGTTTGAGAATCTGTAACAGTACTAGCTGATAAGTACTTGCGACGTCAGAAAATATGTCACTACATATTTGAAGCTTTAACGCAGTTAAATTTCCTAGAAATGAATCTGAAACATGACGTCTGATGAAAATACATAAACCTGAAACGGCGACAATTCCTTCCCCTCCAGGGCTTCCTGCCTTCCAAGCTTGTAACAAGGCGTATAAGTGGAGAATCGATGTTAAAACTAATTGGTTTTATTTAAAATATGAATGATTCAAACAAAAAAAGGGTTCTTTACGTATTACTTCGTAAAAAATTATGACTATTTTTATTTTATGATTTTGCGAAACATAAATTTTATTAGTTACATTTGAATTACTAAGGGTGCTGAGTCCCTCAGTGCCCGGTGTAAGCAAGTCTAGGGATATACATGTCATATAATATTCGGTTGGGCTCAGTACCTGCCGATCCTACGTAATATGTCATGACTCACTTCTTTGTTTATCTCGGCGAGGCTCATATTGCTTTAGAGATTTTTTTAAAATACACTAAAGCCTTGAACGAAAAATATCTTCCCCGTCAAAAATCACCAGAAAACGTAATTTAATATTTTTTGTATATGTTTATTCGTTTAGCAATATTCTTCTCTTCGCAATGCATAAAACAGTGTATGTCCGAAAGCGATATCGTTTAAAATATCTGAGCACCGTCGAATATAATTAAACATAAAAAATACCTATTCTTACTCATTCCGTGGCTTTCAGAGACCCTTAAGTTAAAAAAAAATTTAAAAATTGCGATATAAATTATTTTATAGACACATTTGTCCAGGAATTACCCGTTTAAGTTGTTCGCGATAAACTGAGTACTTTTGAACATTACGTTGTGTAGAAAAATAATTCAAAAGCTGTATTTATTGTTACCTCGACGTTCAGTTTTGAAGAAGGTACAATTGATTATTATTAGGAGGCTTTGTTTATATTAAAAAGTGTCATGAAACTATAAATTATCTGAAAGGAATAACGTAGCCAAGGTTTCAAAAGTACTGACATACCGAACCACATGTAGAATACTTTCCCTTACATACAGAATGCTTTCCCTTTGAAATAAGACATTGTTTTGCATTAAGGAAAGATTCGCCAATTGTTAGTTATGCATAAAATAAGTTTTCAACTCTGAAACAGTCTAACGAAAAGTTTTTTAGTGCTATAAGTTATTCTGTTGTTATAAACAATGATATAATGTCGCGATAATGGCCAGGGAACCGCGTGCCACTACAACGTCTCAGCTATTATTCTGACAGCGGGAAAATGTGGCCGCTCATCGCCAACCCCAACCTGGATGACCACAAATGACACGTTTTCGTCATCGCTGCCGCCAGTGTAGGCAGGACCACCTTCCTGTACCTGATCCCGAAGGAGACAACTTACAGATCTTTATGCTGGGAGGGTCTTCACTCCTCCCAGTCAGTCCAAGACGTCCAGAGCGCACCATAGTCGTTCAGCCAATGCTATAAGCTGACAGGGTTGTTGAATACCACTGACAGAAGGAGATGACGCTCCTTACAATCGTGGTGGCAGGTAGTGAAAACATTGAGTGAAACCCCACTCATCTAGCTACAGAAACATCCACAGATTAGCTGCAGGGAATCACCGTGCTGAGGGCGAGGCTCCGTGGACGAGTCCAGTAAGGCGGACCAGACCAGTGACCCAAGACTCACCCTGTAAGTTTACTCCCAAGCAGGAGTTCGTTAAACCACTACCATTCAGAGTCCCACCCGTGATCGGTTCAGCACCAGGCTGTGGCTTCACGCCGATCCCCTGAGTACCTGCGGAATACCATACATCTGAGTTTCTCACCCGATTAGGTGTGCACCTTCCAGGGCTCCAGAACCCTTCTCCAGATCAACATTACTCGGGATCCGCTACGCAGGACACTACTGCGTACCTTAGTGGGGACATGCAATCTGAGGGATGACCTGAGAGAGTCCCTACAGATGGGGTAGTGACGGAATGCAAGATAGGGGGAATGGGAGTGCCCGATAAAACCCCGCCGACAAACACCAACGTCCGCCACGTTTCTTACATGTGAAAAACCCGGGAACAACCTCGCCGAACCCGTATCGTCTTGGTGGGAGGCGAGTGGTGTGACCACTCGGCAGGCACAGCCCCGTAAATATTGACTTTATTATAGGACTTAAATACTTATACTGTTTAAAAATCATAAAATGTTTTATTGTTAACTAACAATTGCCGCGTAGTCGGTTGATAGGCTACATAACACCGTGCAATTGATTCATTGAGTCGTATTTACTTTTGTATGGGTCCGCTTCAGTTCAGTTAGTGCAAATAATGTAACATTACTGCCAGCCACGCTACGATAGCAATAATCCACATGTTTATCGAATTGTGAATTGTTATTGTATCCATCTGATTATCTTCTATAATAAATAACAGTATGGATGAACATTTTGTATATAAGATCCACGTATTCTCTTTCTCGGGCAAGTCATGTATTCTGATATATTCAAGAGAACAATTCTATATGTATGAGTATATTGTTAGGTTGTGTGTGTTCTGTATACACGTGCTTGATTGCACACTTGAAATTTTCTGTAGCATGATGGTCCTTGCCATAGTTATGTAGGTGAATGTAGTTAAATAAATAAATGTTGTTTCGCCAGTTAATCTGCTTGGCTGGGAGGCAGATACGTTAACCACTACGACGCTGCCCTCACCGTGGCAACAACGAGCGCTAGTCAGACAGTCGGGCGTCGTGGTCAGTTTCCGGACACGGGGGTGTGAGGGTCGGCCAGCTTCCGTGCAAGGAGCCAGACGAAGCTCAAGGACTGCCGGCTGCATCCGTGGTTGCAGTGCAGCCTCAGCTGGACCCCGCCGCCTGATGGACGACGTCTCGCTGGGATGCAGTCCCCCGAAATAATTAATTGCGTCTGGGGTGGAGCGCCTAAATCCAGCCACGCAACCTGTTCTACCTCGTCGCCCGCCGGCCAGCATAACAAATGATCTCTCCCAGCCATGTGTCAGCGAGAAGTTGTGGGTTTGTATGTGGGGGGAGGGGAGAGGTTGGAGGAACCAGACGTGCTAAATGGTCGCTAAACTTTTTCGTAGACTCTGGAGGAGCTGTAGCCGGCGGGTGGCCAGACATAACAGATTTTCTCAAGGCCACACACGCCCCCCTTACCCTTTTTGCCAACGCCTCAATCGCGCGCGCGCACACCAACACACACACACACACACACAATCCACCTCCCATACTGAAGCACGTGAATCACTATCACTTTTATTTTTGAAAAATATGTTATGGGTTCATGCCGACTTTCCTGGAATTTTTGCACGTATTACGACAAATTTTAAAATTTTATACAAATACAACTATTATATCATTATTTTTAATATAATTACTTGACTAGAAAACTCGTAATGTAAGACGTAATTTAGAAATTTAAAAAAAATCACATTTTTGCTCTTGCTGTTAGCATATCAGTATTGATTGGCAGTTCCAAGTATTATATAGGTATAGGCTACTCACAGTTAATTGATCACTTCTGAAAATTGTATAGTGATTAATAAGAATGAAACCATAACTGTTAATTTGACCTCACATGTTAACTTTCATGTACATGTTTATTACTTACATTGCTTGTTTATAATTTAAAGGCGAATAAAAAAATTTGGAAGAAAAGAAAAAGTGCTCGAACAGTAGATGACTTCTTTACGTAAAATAAATATAAATTTGAGATTGTTTCGCTTGTGGGAACAAATCTTGCTTTACAGCAAACAAAATCTTTTAAAAACGTACATTTTAGAACTATTCAGTTATCTTTTTAGCAAACAAACCATTTATTATTTACCAATATAAAGATTGTCTTAAAATCTTCAGTATGTTTACCATAAAGGTTACCATTGAAAAATTTTAATGGCATCTTCTTACCATTTATGTTTATTTCAAACTAAAATATCCCTTGTAACAAAAATATTTTGCAGTTGTACATATGTGAATAAAATATTTATGGCAAAGAAAGTGGTGTACTTAACGTGAGTAGCCTGCTTCACATGACACTTATGTTCGTTACTCAAAGAAAATCCACAGTTGTGGCCAAATTTTTAGGGTCACCAACATGCGTGTGTTTTGAGTTCTAGCTTGTCTCTAAATTAGTACGTGATTTTTTTATATATAGATTCAAAAAAACTTAAAATCGTGAAAATAATTTTATGACCGAGCATCCTTCAATATTATAGTGAATCAAACGTTGTGTCTTTGTGATGTTAGTGTTATTTATTTACGTGTATTGTAACTGAACTAATTACTTTTCTTCTAACGAAATGCACTTATTATATTTTTTAAGTGTTATAGACTACTAGAAACATTTATTTAAAATAGGCTTGTACGTATACTTCAATTCAACCCTTTGCTGCACCGGTAGATCTTAAAGATAAGAAGAAAAAAATTGTCTGCTAAAAACAAGTACGCATAAAGGAACCATTTAAACATAATTTAGTCTTCTTATCAAATTATGATGAACGGACAAAAGGCTTATATTCCAGGGGGTGTCGCGTGATAAGTTTACATTGAATTGTGCTTATTTCCTTTTGCGATGTATTCGCTTTGGGACAGCAATCACAATCCATATCTTTCACCCCTCTGGGTTAAACTCATAATGCATTCATCAGTCACAAAATTCGTCAGCATTCACGTGAAGGTGAAAATATGTTATGTATTCGATAACTTCGATAACGTAAATTGGGACCATTGCAGGGGACGAACTAGAATGAAGGGGGGATAGGGGCCATGGGCCCTCCCAAGACAACTCCAAGAAATATGAAACCAAATGAGTGTCAAGTAAAATATTGAAAATGCTACTTCATACTTTCCTAGAGATACATAAAACACAACACAACAACAGCAACACAATCACTTGTTGAAACAATATGGAACCAGAAGCTTAAAAATGTGCGTAATTTATTTTATATCAGAATATGTTTTCAATTTTAAATCATGTTTAGTTTTAAAAATATTACAATTTCTTAAAAGATATATTCGATTTTGTTTAATTTTAAAATTCCTTTATAGCACAACTTTGCATCCTAAAATCAAAATCTTTCCGGGGGAAGACCCCCTGCCAACCCTTTTTGGCTTGGGGAGTGGGTATATCTATGTTTTATGACATAGCCCCTCCTGGATCCAGAGCTGGATCCATCCCTGGCCCATTGCAATAAGTGATAAGATATTTCATGCGCAGTATAGTAGTATTTATCAATCTCATATCTAAGGCAAAAACACGGAAATAAAACGTATAAAAGTTTAATTTTCGTAGTCAACTAACAATTCTCACTTTTGTTACTGTCGTAAATGAAGTCAATTGAACTCCGGATCGATAGTGCACTGTACCCTAGAAGTTTTACAATCCGATGAGTTAACAAAACGTAATCATAAAGTGTGGGTATATATTATATCTTATATTCATCTACTGCAAAATAAAATTCTGTTTTTGTAATGATATCTCCATGTGATATATGCCTCAACATTGAATTTCTACCAGGGCTTTTCGTTTATTGCAAAATAATAGTCAAGAGTTGTAAAATAAATACGTTATTGTAAAGGTCTCGATATTTAATAAAAAAGATAAGTTTTGTTCTAGTTAACTTAGGTTGTTAACGACAAACATACAATAAAGCAAAGATTGCAGCCTGTGCTTCTCTACATAAAATGTTTACAATAACGATGCCTGCTTTAAAATAGCCACTGGGAGTGTCCGTATCATTACATTGATTAAGACAGTCTGTCTTTACACATCTTTATCGAAAAATCTCTTAATTATTGATTTAGTTTAAAAAACAGGTTTGAGAAAACTGTCGGTCTTGTTCTGGAATCCACACTCTGATTGCTGAAATATATATTTTTTTTTTCCAGTAGAGAAAATCATTTGCTTTCACTTTTCTTTTATACGCTACAAGAAGGTGGTAAACTTTAAAATAAATTATACTCACGTATTACGATCCAACGACCATCCCGCGACTGCAATATGGAACATACGTTGATGCTAATCGGTGTTGTTTTAGTTATCAACAGAGAAATAAAAATATTCGCGGTTTCAGTGGCCTGCATGATACATTGCACTGTCGTGTGTATACCTTAGCTTCGATAATTTGTCCATTAGTTGGTAAAGCAGTCCACCAACCGTATCTAGGCCTATCTGATTTTGCTTTTTTAGTGCTCACATGTAGTGAATTTTATTGCATTATTCAAGGTCCGATTGTAATTTGAGAAGTTGCTCTAGTTTTATCTATAGTTATTAAATTTTTGTCATTTTCATAACTGCTTCAGTGTGTAATGTTTGGACTGATGATATTGTTCAGTTGGGACATGTGCAGTAGCCAGGCGTGCTCAGCCAGTTCTTGGAAGAGCTATTTTTAGCTTCAGTGTTTTGTCCGTTATAAGCCCGACCGTTGTATTGGTGACGTAAGTGGGAGAGAAAGAGAGACAGACAGGCAGAGAACTTCGCTGGTGGGATAACGTGGCCCAATCATCTGGATACATATAAACTTTCAAAGATTCCTTTCATCAGCATTTGTTTTAAAATTTACGTAAGTTTTGCTTTGCTTTGCGTCGAGTTGGAGGCTCGTCGCAGTTGTTAGTCACTGGTACAGCATAAAATGAATGAATAGGCGGTGTTAGGGTATGCATATGACAGTGAATTCTAACATGCAAGTCATTAAGCTCGCAAATTTTTTCTTTCCTTAGGTATCAGTAAAGTTGACACGAAATAACTTAATTCTCAGGCAGTGATAAGAGCAAAGAATATTCTCACTAAAGAAATCTCAAAATTCATGTCATTTTGACGGTCCCTTTCATTATAGTTTATTTAGAAAAAAACAATAAAAGCCAATACTTATGGATACAGACTATTAAAAACAGTGAAACATTAAAAATTAAATAATGTAATGCGAACTTGAGCTCTGTGTACTAATTTCCTCAGCACTGAGAATAAATCTATAACACTAGTGTGTGTGTGTGTCTATATATATATATATATATATATATATATATATATATATATATATATATATATATATATATATATACACACACACACACACACATCAGTCAATTCAATCAGTAAGTGATGTGGCCTCTTTGGGATCTGGACCTCTAAATGCCTTTGAACTGTTCTCTCCTCGTGGATAGGCTCCTGCAACTCTACGAAGAAAAAGGAATCCTTTACGAAAATACCCGAAATAGTCATCGATTAGTGCAATTAAAAAATATTTTTATTTAATTATAAAACAGCATAGGCCCAATTTATGGCAAGAGCCGACGTACATAAATCTTTTAACTGAATAACTTTTTTTTTTAATTGTGAAAATGTACACTTTAAAAACGTTTAAATTCTGATAATGGCAACAAAGCATTTCTTTTTCGCTTGGTAATTACAGCTGTTTTGATTTTGTAGAAATATGTTGATGGTTATTTTCTTGTAACTGTACAAAATAGGTGATTCACATATTATTTCCGAAAGCAATTAAAGAGTTAAGTTGTTTTGAAATGATATATCATTCAGTAAATCTAGAGAGGAAACTAAGTCCGTCCACATATAATTCAATAAAAACCCAGTAACTGACGTGTCGTCTGCCAATATGGGAAAGTGAAAAATTGTGTTTTAAGCATTCTCCTAAAGTTGTAAATAATGTCGAACCCACTTCGGCTTACTCAGAGAAAAATTGAACGTGAAGAGTTTATTTTGTAAATCTGATACAACACACTGTGAACAAATACCGGACATCTTATGCATTTCTGCGAGAAATATTGTAGTAGTAAATAAAATCAACTCATAATCAATAAAGGTCTGGCACTGTTCATTTATTGTTTTTAACCGGAAATGACAACAATTCAAATTGTCCCCGTATTGATTACAGCGCCACTAACGGCGGGAACACTGTAGGAAGGACATTATTAGTTGCCACGAACTGAAATGAATGAAAAAAAAAAAAAAATCAAACAGCAATGCACCAAATTTATTTTTAAACAGTAGATACTATGGTTAAAAAAGTAATTACGACTTTCATATATATATACAGTATGTTGCAAAATTCCATGTCAATATTCTAGGGAAACAATCCTCACGTGTAGAGGAACAAAAAGTGTTACATGAGCATAGGTCGAAAAACGAACCGTTTCTACGCTACAGTTGGCAATACATGACGTATGGTTGATAGCACGCTGGCAGGATCATGTTGCTGTGTCATATTGTTCCTACTGTCTGTGTGTTAGTGGCGTAGTGCGGCATAGTAACATGTTATGTACTGCTGTAATGATGCCCCACAGCAACATGATCCTACCCGCGCGCTATCAACCATACGTTATGTATTGCCAACTGTACCGCAGAAACGGTGTGTTTTTGGACCTATGTTCTTGTCACGGCCCTAGAAGAACAGGTCTGGACACTCGCCTGGAAACTTGACCTCCTTGTTGTTTGGCTGCAGTTCACCAAGTTAGCGATAATGCTATAAATTTTTGGTGCTCTAATCCGGGCGGTCGAGCTCAAACTCCGCCCATTTCCCTCCCACTAAGATAAACAATTTATCAAAACGTATTTTTATCAATTTATGAAATACTTCCTTCGCTCACGTTTTTAAATCATGGCTCCAGCAATCTTTATTTACTTTATAATGTTAACAATGGAAAAAAGTGGGCGGAGTTTGAGTCTGACCGCCCGGATTACAGCGCCAAAAAGCACAACATTCTCGGTAACTTGACGAACTACAGCCAAACAACAAGGGGGTCAAGCAAAATATATTGGAAGATAGGCGAGTGTCCAGACCTGTTCTTCTACGACCGTGGTTCATATAACACTTTTTGTTCTTCAGCACGTGAGGATCGTTTCCCTAGAATATTGACATGGAATTTTGCAACAACCTGTGTGTGTGTGTGTGTGTGTGTGTGTATACACACACACATACGTATATATATATATATATATACATGGATGTTGGTATATGTGTACGTATGTATTAGAAAGATAAAAATCCGACATCATTTGACCTATCATCACGAAACTTGGCACATACAAATATTTATTCATGGGGAAGATTTTTATGCTATCCACTTTACTCTAACTCGCCTATTCGCCTGTAGATGGCTCTGCAGTGCGTCAACTTCTATGCCGTTCAACCGATCGCCATGAAAACATGTGTATAGGCTGTTCACTATAAACTGAGCACTCAGTAGAACTTTTAATTAATTAAAAATATGTTTTACTGGGCCAATAGGTGTTAACGTTTAAGAGTGTTTAAATATTTACACTGGTTTTTAGTTACTTGAAAGTTTTCATATTTAAAAAAAAAAAGTAAATATGACTGCAAAACGGCCGAAAGAAAACTGTATGCAGTGCTCACTTTATCGCGAACGGCCTATGCATGGATATTGAAACACGGAGAATATTTTTGTGGTATTAAGTGATACGTAGTCCTGTAATTGGATTAATACTACCTTGCCGAGCATTGGCAAGACAACGTCTGCCGGGTTTGGCCAGGGGCGTCATTTCAGGTTTTCTTGGGGGGGGGGGGAAGATTTTTTTGGCGACAGTGACCTTGTATCTTTTTTACTAATTAAGCATGTAAAAATTAGAAACTTTAATAATATGAATGCAGTTTTATGTGCTTACGTTAGTATTATTTAAATAACAAAATACACCAAAAAATTTATACACTTTTACTTCTAAATCAAAGGAGGGGAGGGGGAATTTGTCCCCTGCCCCCCTCCCCCTAAATGACGCCCCTGGGTTTGTCTAGTTAATTTATACAACGATAACCAAAATGTTCAATAATTCCACACGTACCACTAGAGAGCCTAAGCTCGAGTCTTCGCTCGTATACGAACCCCCCTCCTGACCGATCTAAATCAGAGATAAAAGAATAATACAGATGGAGCATTAGCAGCCTATACTGAGACCAAGCCCATTTTGTTTATTCAGGTAGCAATATGGCGGAGTGCAATCAGCTGCTCCTGTATGTGTATTGAGAAATGAGGTTATGGTTGTCCAAACCACAGCCGCATTATACACGTTGCTATGGCAACAAACAACATATTTCAGGTACCAATATGGCGGAAGGGCTCCTGCCCCTTCCGTCTCGAAGCCTCAGACCCCTTGTCCTAAGACGTGCGTTATGCTCAATCTGTATGTTTCTCTAATCTCTGTTCTAAATGCGCTGTTGGTATGCTTGAACACCTCATGGCGCCCTCGTAGACGAGGTTCTTTTACGAGCCGCTGCTCTGCTGCTGGAGGGCGGACTGGGCGTTTCGTATACGAGGAGCCGATAAAACACAAGCTATGGAGCAAGACGTGGCTATTGTTAAAACTTCCCTACAACATTTTATTACGAAAACGAGTGCAAAATTGTTTAAAAATGTCATTCAGCTATTCTAACAAGTACAAATTTATTTTTAACTTATAACTGACATTTTCCATAATAGTGATTAATGTTTTATAAATTAATTTTACGTTAAGCAACTTCCATGTTCTAAAGCATAATTAATTACGATTGACTGAAACATAAAATTATTCTTTTATAAATATCTAAACTAAAGTATTACTAGCAAAATGCACTTGAACGAACAAACTAAAACAAATGACGTACAAACTCTTAGAACCTATTAGAGGCAATTTTTAGTGGCTATTTTGACTGCTTGGTAAGAAAAGGGTAATTTGTTGGCATTATTTTCCGATATACATCGTGACGAATAAGTTCTACAAGTTCACACAGTATTTTTTTTGTCTTGAACGAGAAATGCAACCAAATTTGTATGGTAATCAATTACTTAAGATACATCAAGACTTTACTGGCGTCAATTCATTCTCAAAACTACTTAACTCTGAATAAAGACAAATATTATATAAACTGAAGTTTCCGCTTGTTAAAGCCTTCATTTCATTAGCCTTACACAAAACAGCTGCTTCTGTTTCATTATTCAACCCACCTAATATGGATAGCTCTTCATGTTCAAATATATGTCAAATATATGTCAAAAATTGGTTAATCTTTAAAACAAGGCGGTACTAATGTGCCACGTACTGTAATAGTAGTCAACCATTATTTCGGTCTAAGCGATTGACTTTGAAACAGCCGCCTGGATGATACTCGAACCTTGCGTAGCGTGCTTGTAGTTAGGATTTTATTCAGAGACCAATAAACGTGCGTCCACAGTGCTAACAGTCTCAGGCTACTTGCGAAAACGACTTTTAAGATACCGTAAAATGGGGTGAATAGGGACGCTGGGGTGAATATGGACAAAATTTGAAACAGATTCCTAGCTTAGAACTTTATTGTAAATTAAATTATATTTCAGTACAATAACTCTTTGTTAAATCATTAACTGCCAACCTTTAGGAAAAACTCTGATTTCAAACTGCGTACTGGAACTTTTAATTTGAAATTTTGTCCCTATTCACCCCAGCGTCCCTATTCACCCCAGCGTCCCTATTCACCCCATTTTACGGTACCCGGCACATCGGAAGGATTATTTTAAAGCCACGAAACTTGGATGAAAATCTACTTTTTCAGACGGTTGATTCTCAAATTATACGTGCGGGGTTCGTTCGAAATTGAGTTGTACAACTATAACTGCATTGAACTTTGCTACAGTGACTCGTTTAATAAAATGACAGGGTCACAGCCTAAAAGAAGTCCACGACTGGTGCATGGACAGTATTGTATAGCGTATCACACGATTCTTTTTTTAACGTGAAACCGCTTAACTTATTCATATTAAGTTTATCTACGAAAAGAACGCACATTTGAAAATACGGTTCTATAATCTTACAAATTCGGCATGCTTGTTAGAAACATGATTTTCGGGCCTCTCAAAATCACTAGAAACTGTTTTCTTTGTACTACTGCAACTCCGAAAATAGTTTCCAAATTTGTAAACTGCAAAACGAGATGCGTAATTTGACCTTTACTTCATACTATATTTACGGTCACCTCTTAAAGTCCTATACGAGAAGGTTACAAGGAAAACCTTGCACGCCAGTTTGACGCGCTGTGAATAGAGGCGATGGGCTTCTCGTCGAGCATAGTACTCGGGCTCTTATTGCTCCGCTGTTCCCACGCGTCAAACGTGGCCATTTTAAGACGGTACACATTACTCAAAGTCCCACCGTAAGAACGCTACGGCGGAAAAACAGCGTGCGCGTTTACGACTTTCGGCGTAGAGGCGATATCACAATATGCCTATATGTGCCGGTTGGCAACTGTCGTAGCGCTTCGTCGTTTTTCGCCTGACACCCACAACACACCCTTCACCAGGCGGCCGCCTTAAGGGTCCTTCCAACTGCGCTTCAAATACGTCGCAGCGAGATACGGCTATTATTTTTTTACGAAACTTTTTAACGCGCATTGTGTTTGCATATCTACAAAAAGAACACACACTTCAATCTATGGTGCTATAGTTTCAAAAAATAAAATAATTTTCGGGCCACCACAAAATGGCCAAAAATTGGTTATGTAGACTGTCGGATCTGGAAAAGTAACAACCGGATTCGAAAAACACTACTATGTTAATAAGAGTTATACTTTGAACTATGCTGCCCACAAATGAATTAATGTGGTGACCGCTTAAAATCCCATATGAAACAGGATAACAGTAAAACACTGCACGCCAGCTGAGTATGGCTTGCGCGGAGAGGCGATAATGAATTACGTACGTCGGTCAACGGCAACCTTACCGCTCCTGCCTGACTCACACAAACGCTGCCTGTTTAGGGAGGCCCCTAAATGTTAATCTCGGCAAGGCTATTCGCTAATTCAGTAACGCAAACACAACATAAAATACTTCTTTAATGCGTTTGTATACGTCATTAAAGGAAAATAATTTTATTCTGTATACAGATTGTGACATGCGAATGTGGTCGCCACTATAGTTAAGTAATATCAGTTCACCTCAATTAAAAGTTGTAAATATATAAAGTCAAATCGTCCTTTGACCGTTAAATTTTGTCGGTATCGTGCCACGTTTATTGTGATGTATTTTACGTAAAAAAACGTAAATGTATGTGATTCGAATCGGTCTGCAGCTAGTAGATGCATTTTTTTTTCACCACGGAGACATCCTGAGCCCAACCACTCCCCCCTTCCCCCTGGCTAACACAAATGAACCACCTTACTGGTGGTGAAGGGAGCAGAGAAATGCCAGTGAGAGTGAGAGAGTTTGGTCAGCGCTTAACATCGAGTTTTTAGCGCTCGTGGATGGTGACGTGATGTGAGAATGGAGCAGTGCGGGAATGAAAGGGCGGGGGAAACGGCAGATCCTCGAAAAAACTCGCCGACCAACGTCATCGTCCGGCACGATTCCCACGTGCGAAAATTCGGGGACAGACCCCGCCGGGAATCGAACCCGGATAGCGCCTTGGTGGGATACGAATGGCCTGACTATTCAGCCACCGCGGCCCCAGGAAAGAAAGGCCAGCCTATAGGAATGAACCTACAATAATTAAGAAATAATGAGTGTTTATAGCAAAGGTAACTGCAGAAATAAGGAGAAGAATGTGTCAAGTTTTGTATCAATAATCGTGACTTTTATTTGATAAAAAAGTACAATGGTGAGAAATTGATGTCTTCGTTAGGCGGGGCTGTTATAGAGAAGCTGTTTCATTACTGACCCAAATAACCAATGCCTGGGGGTTGAGTGGCCGGGTTTTGGCGCCGAGGGAAAGAACGCGGTAAGAAACAGGTTGTATTTGGAACGCGGAGAGAGGGTGAGATCAACGGGCGTCGGGTCTCGTGTGTACCATCACGCGTCACGGCACGGACGTTTCATGTTTGGTCGGAAGTTTAGACGTTCATAATTAATGCAGAGTAGAGAACCACTGTTCAGTTCAGCACTATATATATATATATATATATATATATATATATATATATATATATATATATATATATATATAGACACTTGTCCATGCCATGGTTATTTGATATAATAATTTAAAACTGTGTGTAGTGACGCTGTCTTAGACTGCCCTGTTCGACCACGCTTGATACTCTGAACTAGTTTGAAAAACAAAAAAACCTCACCACATGTTCTGGTTTGAACGTCTTAAATTAATACAAAAGTTGATCAGTGAAGATTATATTTGTAGGCGTTGCATGTTTCAAAAACTTACGTTACAAATTTTGGGAACAGTACTACAAGTGTGACGTAGTTATTTTGTGACACGACCGACATACTTTTAAACCTGACGCAAGTTCATTATAATAGCGTGGTATAATTCTATACGTCTATTGTGAACATTGCCAGTAATCAATTCATTCAGCGCAAGTGAGTGTGGAAAAACTTTTGAATAAGTGGAGTGAGTTAGAACTTGTTGAAAAACGACTAAGTCCCGAGTGTACATGAAAACTGTTATGGTGGACGTTTTCGTTTTTGTAAATTAAATAAGGAAGATTACATTGACGATATCGACGTTCCGAAATAGCTGGTTAGACGTTGACCTGTAAGAAGAAAAACTAAAAGGTGTTTTAAGTACTCACTGTAGTGACGTGTTTTCTCCAGCCCCGTTTACCGGGCTGTCGTCAGGCAAGCTCCGGGGAAGTAGACACGTACAACACCGGCTCATGCACGTCTTGCGGCCAGCTAGGTTTCTCACATACTGCCGGCAGAACGAACTTTGCTAACTACGCGCTGAGCGATCGCGGCGTTGCTGGTGGCTAAAAATGGAACTTCAAAACCTACTTTATCGGTTGGTTTAACTTGACAGCTTAGCAGACGAGGAGCGGACGGATATTGTGGAACTGTTTCCTATCAAGAAAATACTACGCCGGAACTTTATCCCTTGGGGAAGGGGAAGCTCCGAGTTGGAAATAAATACTGCTGTCTCGCTAGGGTCGGGGACATTTCTACTGGATGCATTGCATCCAGTTGCAGGGGCAGGATGACAAGTTAAGTATAAACTTACATGAGGGGCCATGGTGGCCTAGGGATCGAACAGAACAGATTATGACGGCATAGAATGTTTTCGTCGCCAGTAATTATTTTGCAAGATTTTCCTCACATGCAAATGAGTCAGGGTAGTGTGTTGAAAATGTTTTCAGAATGATAAATATGATCCGGGCGTGTTTTAAAAATTAGCGGTATGGTATCAGATATGAGATTTTACGCGTCTCCGTCTCAGAGATATGTTTATTTAATTAGGTTTTTTTTATTTTTTTTATTTTTTTTGAAATTTGTAAATTGACATTTGTCCTAGGTTATGTTAAATGTTAAATGTTCCTTATTTCCGGAAAAGTAAATGTCTATGTAAATGGTTATTTAATCTGTTTTAGAGACCGAGGTCTGGTAATATCTTGGGTGTTAGTCAGTTGTATAATGTTGTGGGCGGTTGAGTAGCCCTATGTATATGTAAATGTTTTCTTGTGGAGGAAATTAGGAAATTACAATCGTGCGAATTTAAATTGTATAAAATTGAGTATGAAACTAGTATGAAGACAGTCTGTTATAAATATTGATCAAACCATTGTTCTGTAAAAAACTGTACAAGAAAAAAAAAGGAGAAAAAAATGGGAATTTAATATAATAAATTATATAAATTAACACTATGCTTTTCTGTTCATGTAAGTTCTATGGTCACAACCTCAGAATCACTTATCTGTACATTTTCAAAAAACAATTTTGGCAGATGAGCTTTTGATCTTTGTGGTTTTTCTTTTGAGTGGGAAGTTAACTGATTGGTTTCAGGAAAATGGCTCACTCTTAAGAATATCGCCACAATATATATATATATATATATATATATGTATATATATAGTTCATAAATCAGGGCTACTGACTGTTGACAACAACGGCTTAATTAAGCGCCCTTGTCGATTAACGAAGGAGTAGCTGAGAATGTCGGTAATGCAATAATTCAGTTTATATTTACGACCATTCGAAACCACTCGAGGAAATTATATATAAAATATAGTAAATTAGTTGTCAGATCAGCTTTTAAAATACCATTTGCGCCCTGAGAGAACCATATAAAAAAGGATTGACTTTGATTTCAAAATCCCTAATTGCATAAATACTGAGTAAGCAGTTTTCAATACTACTTATTTAGAACATTAACTTACCCAATGTAAGGCAAATAGGTCACAACCGTATAGCAACGCGTTACAAGATATTTTTACTACAGGAGATTCATAGGAGTTTTTGCTGCAGCAAAAAAAAAAAATGATCTCTATGATTCATTAGGAACCCAAAAGCTCATATAAGTAGAGTAAGCTACAAAGTATAGCCGAAATACGGTATTTAAGTATTACGTTTTGCAGCCTTATAGATTTTTTTCGTTCATTCGAAAAAGTCATATTAATATTGCTTCTGTTGATAGAAGGATACTGTAGTAAGGCTTGTGAATAGTTTAAATGCCCTGGCTGTTACACAAACTGATATGTACTTTGTTGAGTCGAGTAAACGATACGAATATCCACAATTTAACTTTCGTACACAGGTTCAAGACTGTAGTGGAGCATACCAGTTTCCAAACACACCGGTTATGTACAATCTGGTCATTCGAATTGTTTGTAAGTGAATGGTCGAGCTGTAATTCCCAGCATAGGCACAGAGCACAGAAAGTTGTTTGCCACGTAACTCTGCTGTTGCACGCTCGTTGACAGCAGGTGTGTCATACAGAGTACAAATAACAAGAGTTCCAACTCCCATGATAAACAACAAGAACCTTTACTTATCAGAAGACGCCTGAAGTAGGCTAATCTACGGCTACAATTCACCTCTACATAATACCAGCGCCAGAGCACAGAATAAATAGAAATACAGACACTAAATGACGAGGCAGCTCATTTGATACGGACGAACTTCGCCGCTTGTTGATAACAGCCCCGTGTCTGTTTGGCTCCTGGATGTTACTACAGATTTCCTATTGGCCTGTCTGTCGGCTAGTATTGCAGTGGCCTTACGCTGATTGGCAGTAGGCGTTTCCCCCACGTTGATCAGGGAAGCCATGCTGGCATGTGTGACTGAGTCCGCCGTTCGACTGGCTATTTCACTTCTGTATACCTAAATATTCCGTCGTCATAGCACGATATTTAGCATAATATTTTTTTTGTCAATACGTGTTCATTATATAACTACGATATATAAAACTATTTGCTAATGAGATGCATTAATATAGGTGCAGTATTACAATTTGTTTTTATTAACTTTTAAAGTTTATGTTTCATTGCATAACTTGTCCGGCGGAGGAAGAAAACTTAGGCAATTTTCGGTTAAGGATTCGTTTACCCAATGCCAGTTACGAGGGCCTGTGTGGCGCAGCTCTTGGCGTGAACTGTACCCGGGCCGTGTGCCTCATGAGCAGGCGCATAGCATGACCTCCACTGTCCAAAATACGAGCAGCGTGCCTGCAATGGATATCAGGTACGCCAGGCGGGCGACGTCATTTTCGGCGTATCCTCAACATCGCCCTAGACGGGAGGAGGAAGGATTGAAAGAGAGATGGTGGGAGGAAGGGGGAGGCGTCTGTGGCCGGACGTGCGTTGACCGTTTAATCTGACGTCGAAGCGAAGGCCGTCTGTGAACAAATTACTCGTCGCTACGTACGGAGATACGTGGTCCGTATCTACGTGCACTCGAAATGTGTCGTAGCGAGTTGCGATTTTACATTATATGACGTATCACTTAACATGTATTACGTTTGTAACTGCACGAAAAGAAAACGCATTTCAAACAATGTTTCTATTAGTTCAAAATTCAGCTATCTAATGAAAAATATGAATTTCAGGGCCTTTCAAAATGGCTAAAAATTATTTTTTCAGACTGCCATATCTGGGAAAATATCAATCGGATTCGAACAATCTCGAAGACGGAGACACGCGTTGGAGTTTTAAAGGTACTTACAAACCAATGATAGTATACTCGTAGTTTAAAATCCCATACGAAAGTAAGTAATAACAAAGCTGTCCACGCCAACCGAGTGACTTGCGACAAGTGGTACTGCATTACATTCGCTGGACAGTGACACCCACAGAGTAGTCTAGCCTGATAGACACCTTAAATTAATAGTAACGCCCTGTGGAGCACTGCGCTTGACTATTCAATACGAACACCTCATTAATAGGGACCCTTGATTTTCGCGAAAAGAATTTTACCTCACTTTGTTTCCGTGCCTTACGTGCACATCTGCAGTACGCTTCGTGGTCGGTGATTGGATATTTTAACTGTCACGAGCCTTGAGATTCTACCGGCAAATCACAAACGTGTGGTGTTGCAGGACAGTTTTTGTAATTGGCTCAGTCAAATGAGATACGGCTCTTCACCTAGACACGCTGCCACAGAATTGCAGATGTGCACGTAAGGCACTGAAACTAACTGGAGCAAAATTATTTTCGCGAAAAAACAGGGTCCCTACTCATTAAAGGTAAGGAGAACGGGCTTTACGTCTCATCGACATCGAGGTCGTTAGTGACGGAGACAAGACAACTTCGTACAATGATAGGATCTGGGACAGGAGTCGGCCATGATCTTTCGTAAGGAACCATCCCAGCACTCTTCTGGAGTGATTTGGGAAAACAATGAAAAACCGAAATCAGGATGGTGGGAGCCGGCGATTAAGCCCGAGTCCTCCCAAATGCGAGTACAGCGCCACACCTCATATAAAAATTATCACTTCACACACTATATATATATATATATATATATATACACACACACACACACACATGGGAGCTGATTCCTGTTAAAAATTATGTTCAGTTACCTAATGAAATTTTGCCTATCGCAATTCTAAAGGGAGAAATTCACCCTTAAAAATTAAATTTTAAATTAATTGTACTTTGACTAAATATCAAAAAATAACATGCAGTTAAATTACATCTATTGGCACGGAGATTAGTATCATTAATATTTTAAACCCATCAAGAAACCGCTCTTTTAAAACGCAACCCTTCATGAAAACAACGCGGTAGTCACTTTCTCATTGACTAGAACTTTTGTGCCATTTTGGTGTTTATAATATTTCATGTCGCCTTTCTGAGCAGAACGTCTTAAGTAGCCAAAAAGGTCATCCTTGTTTCAAGTTGCTAGAATGCACCGTTTATAAAAAAAAATCACTCAAGTAGTCAGTGGCTGCAATAAATTGCATGTGAGGTGAGAATTGCACCCTGCACCACGAGATAACATCGTTGCCACAGGAGTTTCAGTCGCTTTTTACAAATATTCTCATCTGAAATACACGTGTGATAGGCATGGATGTGTATGGAGTTGCTTGAAATTATGTTTGTTGAGGTTTAATTAGTTTAAGTATGTAAAATAGTTCTAAATAACTGTAGTACAGGATTCGTTTTTCAGAGTACAAAAATGCATCTACAAATTTTCTGCGTGTCATTCAATTGCGGATTTAGCACTTTTGGCCTACATATAAGGCCGTGCGTTATTTTCACAGCTAAAGTTGTGTGTATTTATCTATTAAACTGTGTGTTCTAGGAGCCTACAACAAGTGCACTTTTTTGGTTCCTCACAACGTACTGCTTGAATAGACAACATAAAATGTCCACAATGCCTGACGGCAAAGTAATTTTACGCAATATGAGGGTGGCCATCCCCACTATTATCACGAAAGAGTAAGTTTGAAGACTGAAATTTTTTACAGATTAATGAACTTAATATCACTTAACACAGGTAATTTATCTCCTTATCATAGTTTGACTAATTGCTATTACTCAACAAAAATTTTCAGAGGCTTATAGATACTTCCCCTAATATTCACTTGTCTAGAAAGTGTCTCATATAATGTTCGCTTACGTTTTCATGAGGAATCACCGCGTGAAGTTTAGGCTATTAATTTACTTATTCACTCTATGTGTGTGCCTATATATGTATATATATATATATATATATATATATATATATATAACTTTCATGTGTTCTACCTTTTCCTGAAGTGACATCGCAGAGTTCTTCGAAGATTTACGCATTCTACGTCATGCAATGCATGTCGTTGCAGCATGGTGGTGCCTCGTAACTTTACACTAGAAGTGAACATAATATTCTAACTACTGTTCTGAACTTAACACATATATTCTTCAATATGTGAGGTTATGTAAAGCCATTTATTTACACACGAAACAGTAATTCAATCCGAGAAGGACACAGCTGCCAAAAATGTAGCTAGCTGGGTGATTGTATTAGAAATCTACTGATGTTGTGAACTCTGAAAGTCGGTCTTAGATGTCACGTACTCTAATTTTGGAGGTCATTATCTTTAACAGTTGCTATGAAACGTGTGTAACGAGTAACAAACTGGGATTGAACTAACATATAATGTGAAAGACAGTAAATTAATTATTTTAACCGAGTTGTAACGAAAGATTTAATTGTCGTGTAATGAATGTGATGAAATACAGAAAAACAAAATAAACTGTTACTAATTACAGTGTGCGTAAAAATGGACTTTAATGTAATGAGATGTAATGGTGTTTAGTGGTTTGCAATAAAATATACCTGAATGTAATAAATAGCCTCTCAGAATTCAGCGTTGTGTGCATATACACGTTGAATAATTTCGAACACATAACGAGTCTAGCAGTATCACCAAGAGAGCCTACGTTTTATTTTGTAATTCCATATTTCATCATTTGCAACCAAAATTTTGATCTAACGCAGCGGCCTAGTCACTTTTCATAGCATGAATAATGTTGGCTTCTATAATTCATTTGTATATCATATTCGGTGGCCTAACTATTAAAAGTCAAATAATGTACGTGCTCATATATTGTAGAAATAGTAAGAAATATTTAATTCCCAAAAATAATGACAAATTTCGTTGCAATTACTTTTCGCAAAGTTATATCTTAGTATTAGAACCTTCAAAACTGTTTCGTGAATGAAATCCACCTTGTTAGTTAGTGTTAACATTGTTTTATGTTCTAGAATTATTTGTTCGTTCTCGCATTTACTGCATTCACTGTTATGCTCAAATGATTAGTTGAGTGGTGCTTATTCTCTTTCGTTGTTGCAATAAAAGTTGACTTGACATCTCTGTAAAATTACCTGTGAATTATTCACATACATGTTGACCGCAACTTATTTAACTCGTTTTTTTATTTTGCGCTTCTTTGTTACGTCGTATTTTGAGATTCTCTGCTATGCAGAACAAAGAAAAGCAATGGTGTACGCCTTAAATAAAAGTTACGTGAGTAAACCGTCTATGGAAATCTTAACGGCTTGAATCTTGGAGCGGTAGTTAATCACTGTTGAAACAATAACAGATAAAACAATAAAAAATAATCGCCTTCATCATTAAGGTCCAGAAATGTATTATATCAATTTTAGGATCAGATAAATTTCAAACACCTCTTCGTGATGCTGGTATGTTAGTTTTAATTTACTTATGTAATTCTATGTAACAGTTTAAACGTATCAAGAAAACATAAACGGAAACCTGTGCCGTCATATCTGGGGTGAAATCAGCTAATCACTTAGATAACAACAATGATATAACATGTATACATGTTACGCCCCTAAAGAGAATTTTGGGTTCAAAACGTCCTGGGTTCAAAACCTGAATAGACCGATTCAATATCTGTATGGGAAAGTAGGTTGCCCGACTAGGTAAAGAAATAAAACAATATTGTTTTGGTTTCTCTAACAGGGAGGCGATCACTATGCATTCTAAGCTTTCGAACTCACGGAGTACATTTTTACCAAAACTTTTCTTGTTATGTTGGAGAATACTTGAAGTTGTGACAAGGGGTAAAACAGACGTGTTTTCGCGAAGTTCTTAATAACTCTCTGACATAATGATATATTGTTAATTGTTTTTACTTCAAAATATTGCCTAAGCAAACGTATATTTTATAATTTTTAGATTTTTAGAAATTCGGAAATTATGGGGTGAAAAGCCGTTTAATGTGTTTTCAATAAATCCCCTAGTTATCTTAAACCACTTAAGAAACCGAGGTGATCTTTGCATCAGAATGGTGCTCATGTAAATGTCTAAAAAGCAGTTTTATGTTTTTTTTTTTCAAACTTCGTCCTTGAAAATCGGTAAAAAAAATTAAGGTGTTTTCAATTAATCATACGTATTTCCTGAACCATATGAGAAATCGAATTGGTTTATGCTTTAAAATTAAGCTTACGTAAATACCTAAAAAGTAATTTCAGGGATACGTGCTCTTTTCTTTGAAGTTTGCATACGTAAACACAAACCAACTAAATGTAATTCGCAAATTAAAGGTATACAGAGAATACAGTCGGAGCTGGGTTCAGGGGCGAAAGACTAATCGAACCATCTAGTAGCTGGTTCTCTCCGAAGTTTCCCTCAGGATAGCTGTAACTCGGAGGAAAGACGGAAAGAGTCTCATACGGTAAAGCGAATGATTAGAGGCTTTGGGGCCGAAACGACCTCAACCTATTCCAAACTTTAAATGGGTGAGAACCTCGGCTTGTTTGAGGATGAAGCTGGAGACGGATCACGAGTGCCAATTTACGCTTTTCTGTAGCACACGCGGGCGAAGCCGCAGATAAAAATGTATTGTACAGGCGGTTCGGAATAAAGTGAGCACTCTAAAAAGCCACGTTAAGTTATATTTTCAGCTAATTAGTATTGTTCCGCGCGTAACGGCTAATAACTGGCGACTGGCTAACGATGGAAAATGTCGAACCTCTCTAGACACGTCACTGGACGTTTGCGCGTGTAAGATGATAAATGGTGAAGTCAGTAGGAATCTATGCAGTTTGATAAAAAAAGTTAATTATTTATATAAAATTCAATAATATATATTTCATTTGCTTTTGTTTCAGTATGGTTGTATTTAAAGAGGAAAATATACGGAATTATATTGTGTACTTCCGCTGAAGCAGTTAACTGTCTATAGGTTATGTTGAATTATTTACAGTAACGATGTGTGATATTTTTTAAAGGTTAAATTTTTAGTGCTCAATTTGTCCCGAATGACCTATGAACGTCTATACACTTAAAAATATTCTACACTATGATGTACTGTACATACTTAAAAATGACCCAAAAACGCCATTTACGCCGTTTTCGGCCGTTAGAAAATATGCTTTAATGACTAGTGATGAGGCTAAAAAGGGTGTATTAACGTGTAAGGGCTACTTGAATGCTGTTCCTAATCAGAGATAACTTATACGCGTTTAGCAGTTTTCGAATATTCTTGTAACGGCCGAGGTTCTACACACCGCTCGGCGGGCTGGGCAGACAGCCAACTAAAGTGCGTTAATGAACGCATTTTGCTTTAGTCCTATGTTTCTTAGCTGCCTGTTATCGTTTTTCACTTGTTCGACAGCCTTTGTGCGTGGTTCATACATATATCAATTGGCGGGTTATATACAGTATGTTATGTTTGCATCGTATGCGTTCCTATGTCATTCGTTTTATTGCGTTGTGCGTACGTCCGTATGGTGACGAAACGGGACAGGGAAGTATAACGTGGCACCCAAAAAATTAAATTTAGTGAAAATATATAATTTTTTCAAAATTTTTATAAAACTGTCTTTAATGACACTATACTTAATTTTGTACCATTAAGAAATTTTAAAAACGTTTCATTTAAATGTATTTAATTATAAAACAGTCACTCTTGTTTATTTTAATATTATTATTAGTACTGATATTATTGTTTGTATGGAAATTGAATTTTCATACAAGCAATAATATCAATACTAACAATAACATTTAAAATATTCAAATAATCAAGAGTGACTATTATATATATACACATATATATTGTTTTAATTAGCCTTTGAAAAGATACTGAATATAAAATCACACATTTTACGAATTACTTAAACCTTTCTGATTCATTCGTATACCATCGCACCAGACGGAAAACAAAAATGTTGTGCATCGAAGTGAACTTCAGTAAACAGATTTAACACATAAACATTTTCTTTCCTTGAGTGGCATAACAACACATTATGAGTACTGTACTAAATATATAATAGCATTGGATTGAAAGCCACGCGAACGAAATCTCGGGCAATACCCAGTTAGCATAATTATCGGAATGAAATATTTACCGTTGTTTGCGTTGGTAATTTTAAATAAACACACTTTTGCCATTTTAATTTTTATATTTTTGCACCGTATTGTTAAATTGCACCTCACATGTCCTCTCGTTGTCACGTGTGTGGCGGCGACAACCCGAATAACCATAACAACTAAAATATAGGTACTCCTGGAACATCAATCTGAGCCTTCTTCCGGAATGCATCAAAGAAACGGGAATAAAAAATAACTAAGAAATACTGTCGGGCTTGTGATGATCTTCAAACGGTATTCGTAATCCGACTGAGTATTATGGAGGCTAATGAAACTTTTTTTAATAAGTAAACCTGCTTTTCTTTTTGTTCTTCACAGCGTACGGAGATATAGTCTGGCGAAACGAAGTGATTCTGGTTAAGG
>PNEQ01074963.1:0-11510 GCA_003012365.1 Medauroidea extradentata
TGAGGGACTGGTCACTGATGTAGATGTAGTAGAAATGCTGGCTGTTGGTGAAGATGTAAGTGATGATATGGACGTTTTTAAGGAACTAGTGGAGGTATGTACAGTTGTTGACGGTATGGTAGAAGAATGTGTTGTACTGTGTTGTTTTGTTGTACTTGTTCCAGAAGTTATGCTACTACTCGTCGAACTTGAGGGACTGGTCACTGATGTAGATGTAGTTGAAATGCTGGCTGTTGGTAAAGATGTAAGTGATGATATGGACGTTTTTAAGGAACTAGTGGAGGTATGTACAGTTGTTGACGGTATGGTAGAAGAATGTGTTGTACTGTGATTTTTTGTTGTACTTGTTCCAGAAGTTATGCTACTACTCGTCGAACTTGAGGGACTGGTTTCTGATGTAGATGTAGTAGAAATGCTGACTGTTGGAGAATATGAATTGGATGATGTGGTAATTTTTATCGTACTAGATGAGTTATGTACAGGTGTTGACGGTAAAGTAGTTGAAGAGTGTGTTGTGGTTTTAGGATTTGAAGTTGTAGTTGGTTGTTGTGGTTCTATTTTAATGTGACTTAGTTCCATATAATTGCCTTTGACTTTTGTGTTAGTTAAAGTGTAATGCATTTCTGTTGAGTTTTTATTCTTGCTGTGTAAAGATTTATTTAAAGCAGTAAACAAATTTGATTGGGAGATAATGTTCACGTGTGCTTTATTTTGTGGTATTAAATAATTTACTTTATTGTAATTTAAAGGCAGGCGTTCTTCTTCTTTGTTACTAGTAAAATGTCCAACTCGGTACAAACTATCTTCTTTGGCATGTCGATGTGTAACTTCCTGTTTTTCCTCCTCTTCTGGAATAATCAAACAAATTAGGCCTAAGCAATCAATGCATGTTGTATAATATGATTGTGTATTATGTATTGTACTACTTGTAGTAAAGTTCTAAATTTTATAATTTAACAGCGTTTTTTGGATTTACAATTATCAAGTTTTTTTTGTAAATATATTATTACTCATATTACCAGGATTGCACAATGAATATTATAATATTAGCAAAATTTTGTATATTACAAATAATAAGTTACAAGTAATAATATTTTTTGTCTTATCTTTTTTATTAAAAAGGAGTTACATTTTACTAAGAATATTAATTTTATTAGTAAAAAATGAAAGTATGCCAGAAACAGTTTAGAATCACTAATAAAATTATCTTGCACATTATGGAAGAACTGACTAAAAATACAATGTTATACATAAAACAAATTAAGGTTGGTTAAGTAACACTAATAAACATAGAGTGTATTGCTGAATGGTTTAATTTTTTTAGGAATTAAGTGTGCGATTAAAATGGGTCACCTGAATATAGCAGAGAAAGTTAAATCTTTGTGTTCTTACAGAAATATAAGAAATGAATGTGTAATTTTTAGACAGATTAACGATACACTAACGTGAGATATTAAAATGACGGCGTATAAAGAAGTCTGCTCGTAGGCTTATGAAAAAGCAATTGGAGCATTCACGTAGACACGGACCATGTATATTTGCTTGATGTTTGTTTCAATAATGTCCGCAAGAAACAATGGTGTGATTTTATATATTTTTGAAACATTTATAATTCTACTGAGTGTATGTCTTGTATGATTTAATATAGTAATCTAACATATAAATGAGTTACATATACATTCCCAAATGCATTGCATATTCACCTACATGCATGAATGAAGAGGAAAGTAAAGTGTTTGTCAAGATGCTAGGAAAAAAATTAATCTATTTTAAGTATTCTTTCTTCTTTAAATTTAAAGTCTGTGTACAGTTTGTTTGTACACATGAAACACTTATTTGGACATAGAAGTTAAAGGTTAAACAATGGGCTGAACTTAAAGGTAAAATAGAAAGGTAAACAATTTATTAAGAGTTTGGTAGTACAGTATCCCTAAAATGTTTTTTTTATTTATTTGCTCAAATAAATGATATTCAAATGGCATTCAAATGATCATTTGTTTGAATGTATTTCTTTTTTTAACATATATTTATACATTATGATAACTGAAGTAACTAAATTATGAACGTGCTAATATTTGTATGTTAATAACTGGTTAAAAACTCTCAATCACATTATTTTAAAATATTGCTAAGGAAAAGCAAATTAACACATGTTCATTGTTGTCTTCTCTGTACTTTATGAGTGGTTGTAAGTTAATTATAAAACATTTGTTAGCCACGGATTTATTTTACCAAAAAATTATTATACCTAGTTCTCAAAATAATCCCTTAGCTTTCCATTACGTGGTGCTTTTACTTTAGTACATGAAATCTAATGTTTATTAGCACATGTATAATTAAATAATAGTGATCTGTTATAGCGAGAATGAAATATTCTCTAAATAAATTATTTCTCCCTCGTAAACATTTCTGCTCATTTATTTTACATTGGCGTTCTATGAACAGTTGCAAAATAAACGTTGAGGAACACACAATAACTTCTCAGTTGCCTACAATTTACATAGTTTTTTAAATTGTTATTTTGAATTCACGTTTATTGAATACAATATGAGAATCTGTAGTATTTGGACGGTTTTAGAATTGCAAGCTTCAGAAGTAATGTATCAATTTACAGTATAGAATTTTTTCTTCTTCAGATTATGGAACATCACAGTATCAACCGCACACAGAAGATACAATAGAAGAACTTTAAAAACCACGGTTAAAACTAGTGATTAACAATCTGCAGAAAGAAAGCTATCCCTTTCTCCCTCAGAGCACTCTCAAGACTTAGCATTTACTTCTCCTGTGCTTGAATATATTGTGATTAACAGAGAGAGAGAGAGAGAGAGAGTAATGGGCGCTAAAATAACCGTGTAATGTAAACTACCTGCCTTAAAAATTGTTTATTTTTTAAAATAAAAAAGTGTTATGCTTCAAACAAACATAATGTTCAAAGAATGTTTTCTTTTATTGTCAACATACGCATGTTTTTTGCGGGGAGGTCCTTCAATGTGTATGAGAGATCCGTCAACAACTCTAATTACATATGGAAAACCAGCAATATTATTAAATCTGTTCATTACTTCATTAAAATTTCCAGGGAATGAAACAACATGTCGAAAAATATGTACATTTACTGCTTTTACTTCTAAAATTTCTGCAAACTGTAGATTCATGGATTCCATGATCTTGTGCGATGATGTAAAATTGGCTTCCAGTACCCCTAAGCCAATGCAATGTCACCAATAATTGCTGCTGATTGGTTAATGCATCAGTTTTATTTGTTGGGTGCAAATTTGCATTTCCAATTGCTTGCAAACTATATTCTGCATTGGCAGATGACATTCTGAAACATTAATAAAATTGAATGTCATAGTAAAATTCGAAATTGATTTTCTTGCAATACTGTTTATGTCGTCTGTGTATAAATTCTGGTTCTTCATCACTACTCGAGGATGAATATAATTCGTGATTCAATATTATTCGTATTGATTTCAAATCTGTTTCAGTATTTTATTTTAACACGTCGACAATAATCTCACTTATAATTTGCAAATACCTATCAATGAAGAATGGTAAACATTTCACAAGAATATACTCGTAACTTGTTGAATTTAATTTAATATGCAATATAATTCAGTGTAAAGCAATAATATTATTAGTAAGTTTACTAATAACATGTAATATTGCTATCACCATTTGTGCAAGATGAATTTACAAACCACAGCTTGTAACTTCTTGTTTTGCTAATAATATTAGTAAAATTATTTTACAGTATTGTGCCAGATAATGCTACAAATTACAATTTGTATTATGTCGATTCTCTAATATTACTTTTTGTACTTTATTGTGTAATAGACCCCTGAACTTTCATTTTTAGCAAAACACATCAATGTCTTTGTCGCAATATATCCAGCGACAGGGAAATTTCATAATTAGTTGGAGACAAAGTATAATTCAGAAATATTGTTTTCGGCACTTTTCAGTCGTCAGAATTACCAAACTCTCACTTGAATGTTTTGACGATATAACATACACTCAAGTAAACAAAGACAAACCTTTTGTAAATTGGCCGTAGTTAAACTGGTTTCTCATTAGAATAGGAGTTAATAAAATGACAGCTGCTACTTGAGTATGAATGGGACATACCTACGAACGCACGGATTTTACGGACAATAGATAAAAATATATTTCCAACTGAAGTGATTTAAATCACTCATATCGTTCTAAGAACGAAATTTCTTTATAAATCAACCTCGTATGATACATTGTATTAAAGAAAATACTTTATTATATATCCAAGCATTGACGAAACCTCCAAAATCAAAAGCAACTGTAATATTGAGCTCTATAGCTTATAGAAAATAAATCACAGTAGAAGCCTGTTATAATGATTCGGAAGGGATTAAAGCATTTTCTACTGCATTTAAGGGAAAACATTATACGAGAGTTATTTCCTAATGGGAAAAAAACTTTAGGGGCCAAACGAAAGGAATATTTTAAACAGGAAAACATTATTAGTGGAAACATTATAACATAGTTAATCTGTAGATTTTTACAGTACTTTGTTGAAATAATTACGCCCATACATTACGTGCATATATCACATCTTATTTTAGCGATATATGTACACTAATTTTCGAGACATTTGATAGGGTTAGTTAGTATGCCGACATTTTTTAGTGCATTATATAATGGGAATGTGTTTTTAAATATACTATCCTCTTACGATGCTGGATGCCTTCCTGCTCCTTTGTTTAAATTGTTTGTAATTCTGGTCAGTTAGTAAACAGCAGATGGGATACAATTTTACACAAAGCAAATCTTATTTTGATTATATACTGTTCCAATAGTAATCTGTCAAATTCACGATTTTGACGTTTTTTGTGTAGTCATTGTAAAAAAAACTTAAGAACCTATCGATCTGAAACTATGGTGGTAGTGAAATTCAATTCATCTACGTAAGTATTTGTTTTTATTAAAGTGGTTACATGAAAACGTCAAAATCGTAACTTTGGTAGCTAATTTTACAGTTCATACACAGCAAAAAAAAAAAAAAATTCTTTTTAAAATTTTTACTCCTTAAAGAGTTTGGTGATTAACCAGAAATCCATAAAGATGTAAAATAACGAACTGTAAGGAACCCATCTTTTAAAACTCTGCACAAATAAGCCTACATATTGAAAATATATACACGCTTTATCATTAATAATTAATAAACTTTATTCTTGCGCACACAATGATTGTCCTTGCTGGGTATTCACAGTAAATACGCAGTGAATGGACAGGTAATCTCCCAGCCAGTCGGTTCGGGTTAGATTTTCGGAAAGATCGTTCACGATTTTTCGCTTGTGGGAAACATGGCGGATGCTGTTGATATCCGGCAAGTTCTCTCGGTGAACTCCTGTTTCTACTACCCTTTGCATTCACTCGTTTGTAGGGCTTCATTTTATATCATCCCTCAGTGTTCAGCAGACGCCTACGGGCATACAGTTCAGAAGTTTTCCAGTGCCAAATCAGGGGTGTGATGCGTTGCCCTCGGGTTTTCCTCTTCATACACTCTTCACAGGATGTCTATAAGTGATTAAAACTATTTAATTAAGTTACTGTAGGTGTATTATTGAAAGTACCGTGACGTAACTTGGCCACCGTATACAGAAACTAACGAAGTTTTTCATTCATTACAAATGTTCAATATGTTGGTCCCTACAGATTCTGCACACATAAAACCTATAAGAAAACTATACAATTCTCATTAAGATATTAAGAGTCTCGTGAATATTTCTGTAACATTTTTCTTGATGACATACAGAGAGTAACTACATCTTTTATTTGTGGCAGTGTTATTTTGTTGGGCACATTTTATTGGGACACATCAACTCTATAGACTTAACGAAATTATTAAATTCAAATTGAGATTTTTACAGTCTCGTGAAGATTTCTGTGAAATTTTTCTTGAAGACATACAATGAGTAACAACATCTTTGATTTGTAGCAGCTATGTTTTGGGTGAGTTTTCTTGAATTTTTTGTTACCGTCAATTTCCCTCCTGTAAATTTCAGAAGCATGATGTAAGTATGTAGGAGTATAAACATTCGAGGTGTAAATTTTTCTAAATGTTTCTACTATAATTTTCCCAGAAAACAGAAATCAGAAATGGAAGTTATGCGTCGTTTTCGCCAATATTCAAGGTCTTACATTGTTAAATTCCGAAAATTGGTTATCTAATAATATGTGTGTGTGTGTGTGTGTGTGTTTCCCGGCGGGGTCGTTCCTCGGATTTTCGCATATGGGAATCGTGCCGGACGATGCCGTTGGTCGGTGGGTTTTCTCGGGGGTCTCCTGTTTCCCCCACTCCTTCATTCCGGCGCTGCTCCATACTTGCATCCCTCACCAGCGCTAAAGACCTCTATGTTAAGCGCTGACCAAAATCTCTTTCACTCACTCCCTAACAATTGCTTCATATTTTCCCTACTAATGAGCTACTTGATAGGTTCCCAGCTTAAATGGTACTGCTGATGAGCAACCATTATGCCTAATTTTACTTACAGTTTTTTTTTTCATTTGTCATCTAAAAACAGCACAAAATTCACAATTTTTTTTTATCGGGTAGCTAACCAATTATACTGTAATAATACATTTCTAGTAAGAAGATAAAAGAGGCAATGGGGAAGTTGCAGTGTAGTGTTCGCCTGACTGAAGGTAATTTATATTTTAAAACTACTGGCATATAATTACATAAAAATCATTGAAGACAACATTGACACTTATTCATTAGCCTCCATGAACGAGGTGTTGTATGGCAATAACCCAAAATCAGCATAAGTAGCTGAAATTGTATCGGCTTATTCGTGATTATAAAAATCAAGTCTTTCTTATCAAACTGAATCTTAGACTTATCAGTCTGTAAATATAATTAATGTAGTTTCAGATAAAGCGCCACTACTTTGATTGATGCGAGGAATAAAAAAAAACTTTTTTATCTAGAAATTTCTGATCTCAAGGCTTACAATACGACATGGTTAACAGTTTAAATACGGCAATACTAAAATCCATTGACAAATATACCTTGTTATATTGGCGATGGTAAATTTTAAAAACACCTTCCTCCAATCCCACACACCAAGATATTGCCAGGATTCAATTGTTAATATATTTAAATAATCTACCATATAATATTTTACAATATATCGTCGCTAGATGTACAAAAATAAATAGGAATTAAATGATAGTAAATATTATCTTATATTCTAATTATGTTCTTACATGCGGCTTCTTCTACACTACGGTAAAGTGGATGTACTTTGTACCCGCATGGATAACTTATACAAAACCAAAAATGTTTAATTATTAGAACAGTTTGTGAATTGAAACCATATTGGACCGAGTTATACACATCTATGACTATAAATACGACCCGATGAAACCAGTCCATATTAAATGGACAATTCCATTTCACGCAACTAAAGCAACGTTGTTTTAGAAGTGGTTTCTGCTTGAGCAGAGAACCTAAATAATATTTTCTCATAGGATACACTGGTTTAGTTGCTTTAAGGAAAATATGAGAGCAAATTGATCTCACGGACAGTTCAATATTTTGTAACACATGCCGGAACTAAAAGTTAAAGTGCTCGTTAATGAGCTAATCCAAGATGGCTACATACGTTCCAGCTTAAAATTCGGCACAGGTGTTCTAGCTGTGCTGTAACGAGAAGCGAAGCATCGTTACATTCTTGCGTTTACGTCACGTCGTTACAGGTCAGGTGCTGTCGAGATACATACGTTAGTTAAATTTTGTATTGTAGAGGCCCCGAACAACGCGCGTGATAGTCTTACGTCTGGGCGGGATAGATACTGATCAACATTCAACCGCCCGCATTAGAGTATGTAGCGGAAGAGTAAAGATTATAGGTTTGTTCCCTATGGACCACGCGGTAGAAATCTTCGAAAATAACAGTTGCACGGACGCTTCGTGAGTGAGAAATTTTGGTCAGCGCTTAACATCGCGTTCTTTAGCGCTGGTGAAGGTGACATGATGTGAGTATGGAGCAGCACCGGAATGAAAGAGTGGGGGAAACGGGAGATTCCCGAGAAAACCCGCCGACCAACGGCATCGTCCGGCACGATACCTACATGCGGAAATCCGGGGACCGACCCCGCAGGAAACATAACGCTTCATACAAGAGTGGGCTAGTTCGCGTTTGATCGAGAATTTTTAAAAGAATAATATTATACTGTAATTCAAAACTGACCGGATGTTTGTAAAGAATTAGGTGGGGATGGGGAGAGTAAGTAGTTGTCTAATCTTCGTGTATATAAAGTGTACTGTTCCACAGTAACTGCCAATGCAATACGGTTTTTTTTGTTTACAGAAAACCCAAAGGGCAGGAAGCGACGTAACAGTAACTTCTATATTGTTTTTAAAATTTACACAGTGTCACTTAACTTATGCAGTGTCACTCAGTGGTGTGTCCAGAGCTCTAGGTTCTTTTTTAATTGGGGGGGGGGGGAATTCTTTAAAAAGTAACTATGCCCACATCCCGAGTCAAAGAAAGGGGTCCAGAGATTCTCCATCAGGAAAATTTAGTACTTAAGGTGAAAAATGGTGCTGTTTAAGGTGTTTTATAAACTATATATATATATATATATATATATATATATATATATATATATATATATATATATATATACACACCTCTTTAAAAATTGAAATATTTTAAGCATAAACCATACATGTAAGGCAAATCGGAATAGGGGGCAGGCCCCCCTGCCCCCTGAATACGCCGCTGTTTCGCATGAATGCCGGTCCACATACTTGAGGCAGAAACATGCATACAACGAGAATGAAGAAGAAAACTGACTTAAAAGTACTCATTTGGTCGCGGTCCACCACTATCTCATTTACAAGCACGTGTTCCTGTGAATATGTTCACCATTCAGCACTAAGCACTATGAAAGCATGTTTAAAATTTTTAAAACTATAGCTTTTTGTACCAAGTTTGCGAAAACAGAACTTTTACGTAACTATTAAACGTTTGCTTTGAATAGACTATGATTAAGGTAACTGTCTACCTTGAGTGCGAACACCGTTGCATTGAGTCCGAGAAACGCTGCCTACTGTGTTCTCAAACTGTTTACATACAAAACCTGGGGTTCAGATTTCAACACACCTTGTATGCCGCAAAAGTTGTTTTTGAAGCCTTTCAACGGAAACAAATACGTCATTTTATCTGCGTGTAAATGTATCTGCTGCCCCGAATATAGTTTTTATACATACGTTCTACCAGTCATAAAATAGGTACCATTAGGGCCAATAATCACACAGACAAAGTGCGATTGGAAGCCTGCACACCCATTCAGTACCATGCGCCTAGCACGTCAATGTCGCGTTTAAGGTTATTTTGGTGTTCTATAGACAATTACGTTAAAAGAGTGCCATAACAGTCTCGTGAATATTATATTTATTGATTTCTCGCTAAAATTTCTATTCAAGAGATTTGAATATAATATTTCCTGCCTTATAAAATTGCCTGAGATATGCAGGAAGGACAAGCAGGTAAGTGCGTAGGTATGGGTGGTTCATGATAAAGAGAGCACTATTGAAACCTTAGTAACTTTTATCATTTCAGATAATCTACACTTTCCTACCAATGTTCAATATAAAGAAAGTACACTAAACAACAAATGTGTACAGATTGTGTCGCGTTCAAAAGTTAACGTCTGAGGTCACAGTTAATAATATATATTAGGTTATTCGGGATAAAGTGGGCTCTAAAAATTTAATCTTGAAAAAATATCGCTAGCCGTTATTGAATATAATTCAACATTAACAATAGTTATCTTACTACTTGTATGGTTGGCAACAAATAAACCGAATTTAGTTCTGTGTATTTTCTTATTTGACACACCAGTACTGAAACAAAATCAACTCAAGTCGATTTATTTGAATTTTATATAATTAATAGAACTTTTTAAATCAAAACTATACATGTTCCTACTGACTGCACAATTAATCTTACACGCACAACCATCAAGTGACGTGTCCAGAGAGGTTATACATTTCCCGTCGTTAACCCTTACGCGCGGAAAAATATGAATTGGCTGAAAATATAGTAATTTTTAGTAGGGCTTTTTTGTGTGCTCACTTTATCCCGAACCAGCTATAGGCACATGTATAATAGTAGTAGGTATGTAGGCAGAGCTCTCGTTCACAACGTGGTCACTAGAGAAGGAATGTGTCGTTTAAACAAACAGGAAATAGTGAAGCAGTTGGAAATGGTCTTGGTGAGGAAAGATTCCAGCATTTCCCTGGAGTGACTACGGAAAACATTTACGAGAATGACGAGATTCCTAACTGCGATTCAAAAACGTTGCAGCGATTTACTACTATTCGTTTTTTCAAGGAACTATTTATCGAGCATTATATCTGTATAAAATCAAAAAGAAGACATACTTCAAACTATGTCTCTATAGTTTTAAAAATTCTGCACGTTTATTACAAACTTTATTTTCTGGCCCCTCAAAGCGGCCAAAAATTACTTTTACAGACTGCCGTATCTGGAAAATTAAGAATCGGACTCGAAAAACTTAATAGAAACATGTGTTATACTTTGAACTACACTGCCCACAAATAAAATAATGTGGTCACATCTTAAAGTCCCGTAGGAGAAAGGGTTAAAGCAAAGCACTGCACACCAGCTGAGTGACTTGTGCAGAGAGGCGATACTACATTAGTGGCACTCTTACCGATCCTACCTCACACACAGAAACGCAGCCTACCTAGGGAGGCCCCTTAACATGCGATATTCTGTACCAAAGTTTTTTTTGTAGAAAAAAATCATTACCCCCATCCCTGCTAAAGTACACAGTTTCCTATCTTCGCCTGAAATATGTCAGCGTTAAATCTGATCATGAAACAAAAGAGCAGCGTAGTAGTTTAGTTCTTTTATAACGTCTTTGTCTCGCACTCACCTGAAGACAGTCGTATGAGCAGGGCCAGCAGCACGAGTACCGTAGTCTTCGTCGTCGCAGACATGGTGCCGCCGCGGTTCGGACGTCCCGCGTACTGACCGCCTTTGTCGACACCTCCTCCCAAGACTGGCCCAACAATTGCTTATCAGACGATAACGCGCGATTAGGCGCACCTCAATCTTGGCGCATGTCACAAGTAACGCATACTCACTTGCGCCGAGGTTTGTGTATTAAGTCCTGGATTTACGTTTCGGTAAATTAATTACCTGAGATTACTTTGGACTAAAACAATTTTACTAGCGATTTGGGTGTCATGTATAGAAAGAAATACTACATTGTTGGAGTTTCTTTTGTGCAACAGATTCATCAATCTCTTAATCGAACCTGCACTGGCATTCGTGCCAATTTCGGAAGCAATTATTTAGCCAGATGGCTCAGTTATAATTGTACTTATCCTAACATCAATTTTACTAGAGCTTGTCAAGTAGTCTACATGCACACATATTGTAGGAAACCAATGTGATGTCGGGACAGGAAACCAGCTATGTTCATTTAAC
>PNEQ01074963.1:11610-27214 GCA_003012365.1 Medauroidea extradentata
TTTTTTTTTTTTTTTTTTTTTTTTTTTTTTTTTTTTTTTTTTTTTTTTTTTTTTTTTTTTTTTTTTTTTTTTTTTTTTTTTTTTTTTTTTTTTTTTTTTTTTTTTTTTTTTTTTTTTTTTTTTTTTTTTTTTTTTTTTTTTTAATATGGCCTTCACTTGGGATACATATTATTCCGTCTAAAATCTCATAACTTCAAAGTTACTGTTCAAGACTTTTGTACCAGAACTTCGTTTGTTTAAAAATATCACCTTCCCTTGCGTTATTTTCCTAAACGTCAGAGTGTTAGCGTGAATTAAATGTTGCCAAAATTCACGTTTTGTGGCCAAATGACGGGTACCCAAGAAAATTTACTCCATGTACTGCTTGTTCATAAAAATTGTGCCAAGCTATAGGCAGTTCGCGATAAAGTGAGCACTTTTTACGACCATCATGTGTAGAACAAGAACTAAGAAATAATATTCTTATGGCCACGGACGTAAATGTTTTACATCGGTATTATCAATGCACTTTCATCGTCGCTTAGGTTGCGTTGTTTATATTAAAATGTGACAGGAAAATATAAATTATCTAAAAAGAATAAAGTAACTAGGATTTCAAAAGTGCGTACTTATATCTGGAAAAACGTGTAGGAAATTAAGAGCTAGTCAAGTTAGGTTCAGCCTCGTCGTCAAGTGACTATGACGTGCAGCATGCACGGCCACTGAGTGTTTGATTGTCAAAACTATAAGCATTACTATGACAATATCAACGACCGTTTAGCGACGAATCAGCTGGAATAAAGTGACAGCTGTTTTCTTAAACTCAAATAGAATAATTTTATTTTAAGAAATTGTAAAATACAATTCTATAGATCTTGTTTAAACCGAAAGCTAGTTTCTGGCTGACGTGTTTATTATTGTCAACTGTCATCGGAGCAACCATTGAGGAAGTGAGTTGGGGGTTGAATTCGACCCCCCCCCCCAAGAAAATGTAAAAAAAAAAGTTTAATTGTGGTTGTTTTACTGTAAAGTAAAATTACCGTTTTACTTCTACTAGTTGCGTAAATTTAACTGTCAGGATTTAAAACTAGAATACTATAACAGCCAAATTATCTGACAAAACTTTAGCAGTGAGTGTCTAACATGGGGTCTAGACCCTTTCCCCTTTTACCCTTCTCCAACTGTTTAAATAGCATAATTTTGCACCTTGACGTCCAAATTTTCCCAGGAGAGGACTTCTGACCCATCGTTTTATTGGGGGGGGGGAGGGGATGGGAATCGATCTTACTGCAAAACATTCCCAGGTACTGGAATGGCCTTCCCCCCACGAAAATATAAATCCTAGCTACGCCCCTCGATACTGTTATGTTGTGTCCTAAGATGGGTGTACCTTCGATTCCGGCCAGTCCAAAGACGAAAGAGCAGCGGGGAACGAATACGGAGAGGAAGGAGAAGAGTACGATTAACGCAGACTTCTCTTTCAAAGTTGATCCTGACTAAAGATGGGTAACGTGAAATTTTAATTTTTTCCATCCTTTATTACTTAATGTAGAACAATGCCCGTCATTAATAATAAAATAAAAACATCCGAATACCTGCAAGAGAACTAGCATATAAAGATTCTGTCCAGTAGCTATACGGTTTCAGTTTGTTTTCGCATCACGAAATTTCTTTAGAAATAAGCATCACATCGTTTCTTATTACCATGGAAATATTTATGATAATGACAAGTTTTGCATGACTGCAACAACATTGTACGATCCTTTGGCGATTTATTTCATTTAAAATGCGTTGTGTGTGTTATTTTATTATACTCGGATTTTATATCCGACTTCGAAGGCATCCTTCGCTCAAAGGAATTAGACTTAAATTATTGTACTCATGAGGGTATTTTTCAATCTTTTTTTTCCTGTAACTAATCTTCAAGAGTAACGTTATATACGTTCTGCTACATTTGCGCAACTCTTAGCTCTGTTGAATAAACTACAATGAAATATATTTTAAGTCTGTGGATTCCATCCTGTACGACCGACTTCATAAATTCAAATCGGACTCTAAATGGTTACCTTGGGATAGCCAAGTATTGGGATTGAATGGGCTACTTGCATGAAATTCAAAAGTCATTTAAAATAAATCCACATAACAAGTACAGGGAAATACATGATTATAATAGAAGGAACATTTCGCAAAATGAGTTTCGTTTAACTTCACCGCACATATAACAGATATGAAAACAGCTACCTCAGCGCGCCAAATTAATCATCAGCCCGTACCGCGCCTTTTTGCACTGGTAGTCAAGTGATTACTGAAATAAGTTACTTCGAGCATGGTTAGCACTTGGATGGGTGACCACTAGGAAACACCGGCACCGCGTGCCACTGTGCTTATATGAAAACAGGTTAGACAGCCATATATGTCAAAACAAGTACAAGGCAGCATAGTAAATGTTCTCATTAGTTAGCAGCTATTTAGATCGTTATGGCCTACTGCTCGAATTTTTCAGGGCTTGTGTTCGCTGCGGTCGCGAAATAAACAAACTTGAACTTCCTTATCGTATTTGAAAGTGACAACATGTACTGAACTATATACAATACGTTTAAAATTACTACGATTCGAACAACGTTCTTGATCACTTCCTTATGATTGGCCTGTAACAAAAAATATCCTTATTAATTTGTCAGAAAAATTACTTTAACAGAATGTTCCTGACATACAGGTACAAATGGTGAAATTGTGACTCCTTATAAAATGAGATATAGTTACATGAAGCAAATTTCGCCTAGCGCTATTTTTAAGGGAGATATTAATCAGCGAAACCCGATTTTTAAAATTGTTTTATGGCGAACTATCGGAAACCACACGGAGATAAATTACTATTCTGTGCACAATGATTAGTGTTATCGATATCTTTGTCCGTCAAGAAACCACACTTTAAAACTCTCCTCTTCATCAAAATAACAGGGGTAGTTACCCTCTTATTGACCACAACTTTTGTGCCGTTGGGTATTATGAACATTTTATGTTGCATTTCTGAACAGTACATCCTAACTAACAAAAAGGTCCTCTTGTTGCAAGTCGCTGGAACGTATCGTTCACGAGAGAAAAGAAAACATACAAATAGTCAGTGGCTGCAGTACACTGCATGTGAGGTGAACAATACAACCTGTACTAAGCGATTATAGCATCGTAGGCACACGAACCTCGGTTGCTTGTTACATAAATTCACACCTGAAATGCGTCCGAGAAGAAGGTATGTGCTGGACATAGGTGTGTATGGAGCTGGAGTAGTTAAGTTTTATTTGTTGAGGTTTCCGTGACTTAAATTTGAGAAACGCTTTTAAGGGCGCGGTTCATCTCAGTTTTCAACGCCTTTTTTTATTTTTATATTTGTACCAGATATTTTTTTATCTTATTTTAAATATAAATTGTGACTAAAATTTGCTCTCACGAATTTATTTTTATCTCTAATAGTTTTTGCGTAATGACTCGTAAACGTCAAAATTTGCGTTTTATGGTTTGGTAACCGCCACGAAAACAAATTGATGTGCCAAACTGAAAAAAAATTACAGATAATAACCATGTTGTAGGCTACAACGTCTCCTACACAATAACAAAACATAATATAAGCTTGTATTTAAAAATAATTACAAAAATTTTAAATTTAAATAAAAAAATTATCAATAATTTTTAAAAAACACAAAAAAAAAACGTTATATTACATATTTTACATAGGAGACACTGTAGGCTACAACATGGTTATTTTCTGTAATTATTTTCATTTTGGTACGTCAATCGGTTTTAATGGCGGTTACCAAACCGTAAAATGCAAAATTTGACGTTTACGAGTCACTACGTAAAAACTATGAAATTTCATAAGAGCCAAATTTAGTCACAAATTATGTATAAAATAAGATAAAAAATATATGGTACAAATATGAAAATAAAAAAAGACGTTGAAATCTGAGCTGAACCACGAGGTGCATTTTTCTGATTACCAAATGCATTTACAAGCATTCTGTGCGTACTCCATTGCGAGTGTAGCAGTTGTTGCCTACATGCCAGGTATTGTAATTGTTGCCACAGTGCATTTTATTGTAAATTGTGTTTTTTTTTGTAGTGGGGCTGAACGTTTCGTTGACAACCAAGTTCATTAGAGATATTAGGAAACTGGAAAGGAATCGACTACGGTCTTTGTTAGGGATCCATTTCGGCATTCGCTTGGGTATTTTTTTGTCTTCAAAGAAGTAATACACACACAATACCATGCACATAACTTTCGTGGAACACTCTAATGATAGTTTTTGATAACGCAAAAAGATTTGCTGGGGTGCATTTGGTTGCCTGTCAGGTAAGCTACCCGCGTTGCAAAGCTGGTCGTAACGAGACAGTAGCGCGCGCATCGTTCACGAAGCACCGCTAGCACGTGTGTCAGGGTGGCATTGCACTGTTGGTGCGCAACATGGAGAGACAGTACACGTACTTAGAAATTGCAGATATGCATTTCATGTATGGTGCTGCTGGAAGTAACGCAAGAGAAGCACAGCGTGTGTATGCGCAGACAATGCCAAACAGACGCTGTCCAGGGCATCGCATGTTCTCGTCTGCGGACAGACGGTTACGCGAGACTGGAACATTTACAGCGAGCAAGTATGACACCGGCGTGAGACGCAACATTAGAACAGCCAGGTTTGAGGAGGAAGTGTTGGAACGCGTCGCTGATTCGCCACCAGGTAGCACACGTGGAATCGCTCGTACAATGCATTCGAGCCACCAAAGTGTTTGGAGGATTCTGCATGAACAACAGCTACATCCGTTTCAGCCACGAGCCGACTTCGAACGCTGGTTTCCGTATCAATGCGCTGACGAGTGTGCCTTTCCTCACTACATTCTGTGGGTTGACGAGGCTTCTTGTACGCGTGATGGCATTCTCAACAGTAAAAACAGTCACGTATGGAGCGACGTCAACCCATATGCAATGGTTGAACATAGCCATTAAGTGACATTTGCTATAACCGTTTGGGCCGTCATTGTCGGTGACAAACTTATTGAACCATTCTTTTTGCCGGCGCATTTGACTGGCCGCCTTTATCGTCAGTTTTTAGTAGACATACTGCAAGTTCTGTTGGAGGATGTGGATTGTCAATCACGCCTGTGTATGTGGTACTAGCACGATGGAGCCCTTGCACACTTCGGTTTGGAAGCTCTTGACCATTTTACCGCCACATTTGGTGAGCGATGGATAGGCAGAAGCGAACCTGCGAGGTAGCCACCACGCTCCCCAGACCTGACACCATGTTATTTCTTTATGTCGGGTCATCTCAAGATATTGGTATACGAGGTCCCAATCAACGCGGTAGATGAAGCACATGTAGCATTATTGATGCTTGTACTACCATTCGCAACACCCAACACATGTTTTATCACATAAGACACTCGATTGTGCGTCACTGTCAGTTGCGTATCAAAGTAGATGGTCGCTACTTTGAACAATTACTGTAAAATAGAGGGCCGTGGTGGCCGAGAGGACAGACATCTCGCCTCCCACCAAGGTGATCCGGGTTCGATTCCCGGCGGGGTCGGTCCCCGGATTTTTGCACGTGGGAATCGTGCCGTTGGTCGGCGGGTTTTCTCGGGGATCTCCCGTTTTCCCCGCCCCTTCATTCCGGCGCCGCTCCATACTCACATCATGTCATCCCTCACCAGCGCTGAAGACCTCGATGTTAAGAGCTGACCAAAACCTCTAAAATACTACACACATAGATTGTTTGCAGTGCCAGTTCTCGTGCAGTTACCATACATGGTTTTCCCTTTCGGAATACAAGTAGCCGAAGAGCTGTTACGAACATGCTACTGTCCTGTCGCCTAACTTGAATTTGCACGCAACTAATCCTTAGTCGTACGACCAGCTTTGCAACGCGGGTTGCTTACATGGCAGACAACCAAGTGACCCTCAAACATCTTTTTATGTTCTCAAAAACAGATATCATTAAAGTGTTCCATGAATATTATGTGTGTGGTTTTGTGTGTGTGTATTACTTTTTTGTAAACAATAAAAATACCCAAGCGAATGCCGAAATTTTTCCCTAACAAAAACCAAAGTCGATTCCTTTCCAGTTTCCTAATATCTCTAATGAACTTGGTTGTCAACAAAATGTTCAGCTCCACTAAAAAAAAAAAAAAATAAATAAATAAAATGCACTGTGGCAACAATTACAATACCTGGCATGTAGGCAACAACTGCTACACTCGCAATGGAGTACGCACAGAATGCTTGTAAATGGATTTGGTAATCAGAAAAATACACCTTGTGCTGCAGTTATTTAAAAGCTTGTCTCAAATTGAAGTCAAGGAAACCTCAAAATATAAAACTTAAACACTATAGCTCCACACGCACCTATGCCCAGCACACACCTTCATCTCGGGCGCATTTCAGGTGTGAATTTATGTAACAAGCAACCGAAGTTCGTGTGCCTACGATGCTATAATCGCTTAGTACAGGTTGTAGTGGTCACCTCACAAGCAGTGTATTGCAGCCACTGACTATTTGTATGTTTTCTTTTCTCTCGTGAACGGTACGTTCCAGCGACTTGCAACAATAGGACCTTTTTGTTAGTTAGGATGTACTTTTCAGAAAAGCAACACAAAATGTTCACAACACCCAACGGCATAAAAGTTGTGGTCAATAAGATGGTGGCCACCCCTGTTATTTTTATGAAGGGGAGAGTTTTAAAGTGTGGTTTTTGACGGACAAAGATATCGATAACACTAATCATTGTGCACAGAATAGTAATTTATCTCCGTGTAGTTTCCGATATTTCGCCAAAAAAACTATTTTAAAATCAGGTTTCAATGATTAATATCTCCCTTAAAAACAGCGCTAGGTGAAAATTGCTTCATGTTACTATATCTCATTTTATAAGGAGTCACAATCTCACCATTTGTACTTGTATGTCAGGAACATTCTGTATAACCATGAGATAAATAAAATTGCGGCTAATTTTTAACTTATATATTTATTTGTTTATGTATGTTCCAACTTATGTACATAGGTTTTAATGTTCTTTGGACGCTGACGCTCAATGCTTTCACAGCAACTTTTGACAAATTATTTTGTTTAATGTCCTGTATATCTTGACGTTATATATAAAACATATACAATAAATTAATACGGAGTATAACATGAAATGTTTTAATCACCAATTATTTTTCACTTAATAAATATTTTCCGGCAGCCATTAATAGGTCTCACAACCATTATGACTCTTCTGAGTATTGTAATATACCAATTTTTGTGTTTTATTGATTACATTTTTTTTTACAAAATCTCAGACTGCTAACGTGATTTTCTAGTAGAATAAATACATATGCCGTACACGTTGGCCCTAAACACCACTTAAATAAACAAACCGTCTGACAAAATATATTGCTTCAAACCCGCCAAGTGCTGACTGCTGAACTGGCTGATAACAACATAGTGGCAGCCACGTCGTGACAAACTGTTTCAAACTGTTTTCGCGGGCGTTTCAAATGTAAGATATTCTATTGGCTGTAATAACCTTCTATCAACTCCAATTAAAAAATTTTCACCTCTCATGGGCTAGTTTTTCCACGAAAATTACGTAGACGTTCCGAGTGAAATTTGTGCGAAGTGCCCACTCGAAATTATCCATGACTGTGTGCGGTATTGTTAATGCCAATTTAATTTTAGTTATCGTGCACTGTTCGCTCACAGTCATGTAGTATACGTCTAGACTTTATTAAAACTGTCTAATAAAAATAATATTTCACCATTTGTGGCGTCTGATAGAAACATTCTCATTCAATGAACCGTATACTGACATGGTCTACAGCAATTTTCATCACCATATTTTATTTTTATATACGTACCAGATATCATCCTTTCTCTTATTTTAGACACAAAATGTAACAAAATTTTTCTCTTACGAAATTTTTTTTATCTCTCATAGTTTTTGCATAATGGCTCATTAAAGTCAAAGTTTGTATGTTACAGTTTTAAGGAGGACACTAAAACCAACTGGCATAAAAAAGTGAAAAAAAAAAATCACAGTGAATAACGATGTTTCAGACTACAAGATCACGTATTTTAAACAACATAATTAATATATTTTTTGTATTAAAAAATGAATGACTTTTTTAAATTTTTATTTTAAATTTCAGTATTTTTATTTAAATACATTTTTTTTAACATACAATAAATTAAATTGTAACCTGTGACATATTTATTAACCGTAAATTTCTTTTCAATTTGGTAAGTGAGTTGGCTTTAGTGTAGTCCTTAAAACCGTAATATGCTAAATTTTGACTTTAACGAGCCATTACGCAAAAACTATTAGAGATAAAAAAAATCTCATTAGAGTAAAATTTAGTCAAATTTGGTGTCTTAAATAAGAAAAAATATCGGCACAAACATAAAAGCTAAAACTAAAAACCTTATGATGAAAATTTCTGTAGATCGTGCCCTTAAGTCAAAAATTGAGAAGCATTATTATGAACGAAAATACTAATAACAGCGTTACCTGTTCCCGGATAGAGCTTGGTGAAAAAATTAAACTTAGTCTTAAAGTCGTAACTCTTGTAAATATCTTTGAAATAACACCTTGAGTTTATCTTTTGTGAATTAAGTAGATAATGATTAAACCAACAATGTTAATTTATCTTTCATCACACGATAACTGTTCGTTCCGAGCGCATCAATATAAGTGTGATAAAAAGTCACGAAACCTATCAGAGGAATTTTTAAGTAATTTATTTACTTATCATCAACTGTTTCCTGCTATGATACAAGGAGTATTACCATAGATGCCAAGGTTCCTTAGGACATACAATATTTTCATTCTTTGCGACAAGCCATCACCTTCCGTATCGCATTCACGTAATGTTCGAAGTTTAACTGAACTGCTAACTGCGCATTTCTTTCTGTTGTCTTGGTTGAAGGCAACAACTGTAGTCACGAGAATCTCACACAAATGTGGGAGTAAAAAGCGAAAAAGAAAGTGACCATTAACTTGAATACTATCTGAGATACGCACTGTTGTACATCGCGAAGACGAACGACAGGCTTATTACGTTCGTCTTCGTGATTGAGTAACAGTTTGCGCGAAAAGGTATGTACATCTGTGATCTACCGTTGTTGTTTGTTTTTACATACCTTCAGAAGTTTCTTGTTTTCTACTAGCCCATGAATGCTGCAGACTGAATTTCGACACGTTATTCAAACACATTTTTTTTTCGGGTGTACGTGTTTAGCGCTCGCGCTCACACACACACACATGTATGTGTATATACACATACACATAAATACAATTTACTTTATAGTGTAGCCTATTCGAGTTACGTTAGAGACTAAATCGAGTGACTTCTATCCTAACTCGCACTTAAACCAACACTTCCATGTGTTATTCTTGTCGATCTGTATAAGCTACGCTCTCTGACTAATAAACCAATTCGACTGAGTTAGTTACTATTTCACTTCTAAGGTAGCAACTTTAAAAATGGCTTTTTCAGGATATTTTCCATCAATTAGGTATTTTTAAAATCAAACTTTAAAAAAGGAAAACTAATTGCTGTCCGTGAATTCATATACGTATTTTCTCTTAGACAATACCTAACAAGCATTTATTAATATAAGAGCTAATATTGTGTTAAAAACTTATTAATAATACAACATTTTAACAGCTTATCCTGTAATTATAGTTTTAGTTTACACTTATTTCGTATTTACAACGACGACTTTGTGACACTTTCAAAACGCCACGTGAAACATGAATATATATAACATTATTTAGGTTAATAGAAAATTTTATTTTCTACACAAGTCAAAAATACTCGCGTTTTCATTTGAAAATAATTTTAACATCCGAAAATTTCTGCGCGATAGGCCTCCTTAGATAAGCTGCGTTTTTGGTGTGTGGAAGGAGCAGTAAAGTAATGCATTAACGCCTCTCCGCGCAAGCCACTCAGCTTACGAGCAGAGTTTTACAATTAGCCTAGTTTCTAAGGGACTTTACGCGGTTTTATTTGTGGCTACCATAGTTCAAAGTCTAACGCTTGTTTCTATAGTTGTGTTTTACAAATCCGGTCGTCATTTTTCCAAACACGGCAGTCTGGGAAAGCTATTTTTGGCCAATTTGATGGGTCCGAAAATGACGTATTAAATTTTTCAAAATTATAGCGACATAATTAGAAGTGTATGTTCGTTTCGTAGATAGCAAATATAATCCGCGTTAAATAGATTCGAAAAAAAAAATAATAGTAGTCACTAGCTGCAACGCGTTTGAAGCGCAGGTAAGGAGGCCTCTTAAAGCCAGATGGGTTAAAGGCACATCCAATGGAAGTTAGAGTTTTAAAAAATGTAACGCTCTTCGAATGTTTAAGGAAAAATTAAGTAATATTTCTTAAATTAAAAAATTATCAACGTCAGTTAACTAAGCAGCTACATTCTATCTAATGCTCTTCGTTGGTCTGCGTTCAGTATTAATTATTTTATACAAGTGTCCTACTTTTGAAAAATGTCGGTTAATGAGTCAGCAAAATAACCGTTAATAGCCCCGGCGAGATTCAATCAGCGGCCCACGACCAGACAGAATCGTGAGCGGTTCGCTGCCGCCCTGCCTGCAGTTCGTGACGGTTACGCCAGCTGCTAATCGGGTACCTCTCCTCCAATCACGTGCGTGTTCTGCCGGCAGCTGCGTGGTCCGCTGCGATACATCGATTTGCAACGGAAATATCGATCAGCGGCGAAGCTAACAGCCTGCCAGGCCACCAAACGGCTAAGCAAAGCAAATTTTTTAATATTATTTTAGAGTACTTTATTTTCTTATGGTGTCTGCTTTTAAATAACACTTTTTTTTCACGTTCGCATACATGTTTCGTTCCATATTTTCGAAGAAACGAGAGTGACGTATTTGAAACGCGTAATTTCACGATCATTTTCGAAATACATTTACGGCACAGGAACGCAAAAAATTATAATTGGTGTCAAATGAATCACAAATGCGTAAATGACGACTTACGTAGTTTCTATTACGTTGCCTATGCAACACAATAAAATAATCCAGCAGTTTAAAATTTCAAGCATTTGGTTTGGTACTATTCACGTTTTAAAAATCGGGTAGTGAAGAAAATTAAATATTCCATTAATCGGACCTTACTTTGAATTATTTCTACTTGACGAGATTTTACACCCAACAAATTTACCAGTTTCAACCGGGGAACTACTTATAAATTAGTTGACAACAACCCGATAGTTGAAATTATCTTGAAAACGTCAGTAAAGAAGAGCTGAACGACAGCGAAGTGTGAAGCACAACTATCTTTGAATTGATAACTTTCTTATTTATCTTCCAGTCCCTGCGCTGTATTTGTGCCTGGACTGAGTTGTCGATTTTGTTGTGTGAGGACTCTTAGGCAAACAAATGCGTTTGAAAGAAAACAATATTTTACGTTTTATTTATTCCAAGTTCAGTTCAGTCATGGCAACGTAGGGACGATCAGAGACAACAACAGAGGATAAATACATCAAAGAATATTTTCATCAAGTCAGCTAATGTAGACATTAAGTGTATTACCATAAAAATCATTTTTTGAAGTTTTATGGATATATGCATTTTTATTACTGTGTTACACAATATTTCTAAGCATAGCCTATCATGCAAACTGCTGGACTATACGTGAATTCCCTTGAATGCCAAAGGCTTTATTTACGTGCCCAAAAAACTTAACTTTGCCCACGACTCAGTTTTTAAATAATGCAGTAGTTCGGGGTACAACATGATTAGTAGTACTTTCATCTTTAACATTTCTGCACATAACCACGCGAGTAAAAAATTATGGTATATTATTTTCAATCTAGTGTCGTACGGGTTTACATATTGCCCTATACGTGTGTTGGCGGAAAATTTGTTAACTTCGATTGTACTTTCCGAAGTACGTATCTCAGTAGTCTGTTTTGAAAATCCAATAGCACGATAAGCGCAGTTCAACACAGGAAAATCTTGCAATCAGTTTAGATAGTAAGCGATATAGATTACGGATTACAAAGTTGTCGCTGTTGAAACGCACAGAGGTTCACTTGTTTGCCATTATATTCCCTGCCATCTTCCGTACAAAATAGTTGCAAGTTCCATTAATATCTTGATATAATTACCGACGTCACTGTTTCCAACCAAAAAGAAATGGTGGCTAAAAGTACAAATATAAATGTGCAAAACATATAAAAATGTAAATAAATTAGAAAATAATATTTAGGAAAACTTCTTACGGGAAACTGAAGGAAATATGATCCTAATTATAACACAAATTCAAACAAACATTTATTTATCAAGCACTCCACGTTCACCATAAACAACTTCGGTGTCTTGCCTTGGTGTAATCATTTTTGTTAGCAACAACAGACAAACTTCCTTTAGAATCGTAAATTGCAAAATAAAAACAGCTAACACATTTAGTACAAACATAGTAAAAAATCTTCCAGTTACCACATGAATGAGTGGAATTTCCGATCAGAAATTGTGAGAAATAGTGTTGTAAGTTTTCTTGGTTACAGAAATAAAAAACTAATTTATTCTCTCAGTGTCGTAACAAATGGCACAGTATGTATGAAAATGAATGTTGTAGGTTTACACAGCATTAGCTTGCGACTTCACCAACTGTATAATAACTCGTTTTGACCCATTAAAATTTTTTTTTGGCCGCCTCGAATTTCCACCGTTACCCGCGCGTTTACTCACGAGCTCAAAATTTCTTCGCATGAGAAAAGCTGCTATTGGCTAGGGGACAGTTTAAGTGGCAACAATAGAATAATGCAAAAGGACGCATCGGACCCTTAAACATTCCAAAGAACATGTATTTTTTTTAAGGGTGCCAAACAACAAACAGAAATGTGATCCCTCATCTCTTTATTTTACTATAAAGGAGAATGGGGGTTGTTACGAGGGCAACTCATATACAGAGTCAAGCGTTTCGCCTTTAAGTTATGTTAGTTACGATCTCTGGTCGTTAGGCGAAGCCTTGAGGAGTAGATACTAGCTTCATATGTGGTTTAAGATAGAATAAGCATTTTTCAAACACTAGTAAGGTTTTTCCTTTCGGATTAATCATAGATAGAGACCTGAAGAATTCCCGTTTTCTTTTGGTCCCAAGCTATAATTCCAGCAACTGTAAGTTCGTGCCACTTTCGCAATTGGTCAGTGGCTTATTTGACACTTGCTGTAAGTGTCTTAGCCAATAGTACAGGAGCAACTAAGTGCAGGTCCATATCACTGCGTCATCGAGCAGCCAGTGAGCAGATAATGTCTGCTTGAATATACAGATATTCTTGGAGGCTAGCACAGAGGTCAGTGAACCCGCCAATTTTTCCCGCGTCTAGTTATATTTAGAGTCCTGGATATTTGGCGGGTTCAAAGACCAGCAGGCTGGACTGCACAGTCCTGTGTACACTATGTCCTCAGCTACTTGTTCATTGTCTGCTGCTCCAGTGAGTGAGCATTTGAACATTTGACGGTGTAGCGCGGGAGTCCACGAGTGGTTTTATGCAGGTCCGCCATTGGTTCGGAGTCCTCAAGGTCACGTTTAAGACTCGGCATCAGTTGCCATATTGAATTAATATATTTTTCGTTATGAATTTCTGAGAAGAAAAATGTGGACGTTGCCATTACAATATCAATTCTATTTACCCTGTACTACAATAAAAGCGCCGCAGTTGAACTTTTAACCTATATTTAAGCCGCAATATGTCGAGTAAATTAAGAATATAAAAAAATTGCTCAACTGATTGCCGCTTAAATATGCATTAAAAGTTCAACTGCGATGCTTTTATTGTAGTGCAAGGTAAATAGAATTGATATTACAATGGCAAATTTCACATTTTTTTCTCAGAATTTCATAAGAGCGAAAAATAAAACAATTCAATATGGCGACTGATGCCGAGCCTTAATAAACAATGACCCGATCGAAAAAGTTTCCAACATATTCATGACTCAGAAATCCAACCTCTCAGTTGAATCCACGGAATTTCCGGGACTCCATAGTTATAGTTTCCTGCCGATTATTAATGCAAACAAACCTAATAAGTAACAATCAAAGTGTGTAGATTGTACCGTACTTAAAAATTTACTACTGAGGTCACAATACAATATATTATTTTTAATTATCGTTCTAAGCACGACGGTCTTCAAAAGTGGTTACTTTACCGTGAACCACATATAAATAAACTACCTCATTTATAGAGACGGGAAAAATTCGCTGATTCTCTGAACTGTAGGCTAGCCTCCAAGAACACCTGTATATTCAAGCAGACATTATCTGCTCACTGGCTGCTCGATGACGCAGTGATATGTGTTAGTTGCTTCTGTACTATTGGCTAAGCCACTTACAGCAAGTGTCAAATAAGTCACGGGTCAATTGCGAAAGTGGCATGAACTTACAGTTGCTGGAATTCTAGCTTGGGGCCAAAAGAAAACGCGAATTTTTCATATCTCTATTCATTTATGATATTTGATGCACCCTCAGAAGGTATACAACTGTACGAAGCCTTTCGTTGTGCAAAGTTAAGCCTCTGCCAGGAGGCTGCAGTAAGTGTTAACACAAGCAGCTCACTGTCGGCTCTCAGGCGGAGACACACGAGAGCACTACCGTGACTTCGCCGGGTCACGAATGGAGACTCTAGGCCCTCGAACAAAGTTGGTCAGCTGGGGATGGCTTGCTATCCGACCAGAATGTGCTCAGATGTCGGCCCGGCGAACGACACCCTCGGTGGCCATGTCTCTTCCTTATATACTTCTGCTCGTTTTCATTTAACGAATAATTTTAAGGAAGTGCTGGCTTGTCAGGCTTACCTGAGAGCCAATACATTGTATTAATGTGTTTTTTTTTTTAAGTTTGTTTCAGGCATCTACTGGGGATACGGGAGGGCGACGACGCGCTTCTATTACCTCGCCCTCCACCAGGGCATTGCGCTCACCTACAGTGCCCTGCCAGCAAAGCCAGAGCCCACCAGAAAATAAAGGAAATAAACGACTGTTCCCCCTCTCTACTAGAGACTTCGCCACTCCACTAATAAAGGAACCTCGACCTTCCTCTGTTTCCAGTAGCCTTTTATTTTTAATGCGTATAACTGCTGAGTGGTTACATTCATATTCTGTTGAGAGGGTTTTTATGGTGCCTGAGCCAGTTTTTCCCTCTCTCTGCTGGGAAATTGAAACCCAATATGAACGTTCAATTAATAAAAGATGGAGACAGTGTTACAGGTGCAAAAATTTGAGGGATGTTTTCACAAACATAGAAAAAAATAAAAAAATTATTTAAGTTTCATAATTTAATTGTGGGCACAAGATATTTGCATCTTGGAAATTTTAAAAGACCCATATAAAACAATTAAATTCAGGTACTAAGTTATTACACAATTTTTTCAGTTATAATTAATAATCACGCCCCTTGATATACAAAGACATTAATCATACCACAAATACATCAATGATAACAAACTCGCCCCTTTGGTATACGAACATTCCAAGATATTATTGTTTCCTCAAATGTTTCAAACAATTTCCAAAACTGTAATATGGACAAAAACCTTGGTCCTCATAGTAACTTAAATTCATTGCGG
>PNEQ01074964.1:0-27116 GCA_003012365.1 Medauroidea extradentata
TTCGTCGTTTTATTTACTCGTTAATTTTTTACGCACAAATGGAGTATTAATTTACTCGGAATATTCCGGCGTACTATGATAATATGTGTAAGAACATCTGCTTTAGGATGTCTCTTGAAAACGTGTTCGTATACTCCAAGAGACTTATTACCGATTCTCTCACGTCCACCGTCCGGTCCAAGGGGTAAGGGGGGGTTGCTGTCAAGCCGAAATTTGGTCCTATCGGTTCGTACGGACAACTCGGTCGTACGGACAACTCGGTCGTACGGACAAATTTTGGGGAACCATGAGTGTCCGTAGAATCGGGGTTCGACTGTAATTCTTTTGAATTAATTTTTTTTTTAACTTGCACAGTAAGACAAATGTATGTTTGTAAAATACATAATTAATGTGAACTCTACATAGAAGAATTGTAGCTTAAAAAAAAGCTGCTGAATAATATTTTGATTTGACTTTCAGCAGCATAGAAAATATTTTTATATTTTTCTGGTTCCTAGTTTAGTCCTTTTATTTTTCCCCAGTATGAAAGGTTCTTTTTTTTCCATTGTGAAAGTTCCCTTAAAGAATCTTAAAAGTGTCTCAAAGAAACTATGAGGCCTGGGTCCCAGGATTTTTGCATGTAGGAATTGTGCAGGATGATGCGGTTAGTCTGTGGGTTTTCTTGGGTATCTACAGTTTCCCCCTTCCATTCCGGCACTGCTCCGTATTCACGTCATATCACTTCACACCAGCATTGAAGACCTCAATATTGAGTGCTGACCAAAATCTCTCACCCCTTTTTACTTTTTCTGGCTAGTTACACCAATTACTCTCTGTCCTGTTTAGCTTCATTTGTTTTTATGTACAGTTTTACCATTGTTTACATACACAATATTTATTTGTCTACATTCTGGACACTAGCGACGACAGATAAATGTATAAAATTACGGCAAACTTCAACATTAATGCAAAGGTGTTAAACTGTTCCACTCAGCCAGCACCACTGCAACTTGCACTAAGTTACTATAGTACACATGGCAGTACCGCAGGTAGTTTTTATTTCTAGCCTTAGTTCTACTGTCTGCCTACTTGCTGAACAATGATCTTGTTTTACAGCTGCCAGTGTGTCGCGTCAACCATCTTCAGAAACCAAGAAACATGTTCACAAACAACGGACACCACATCCATCAAAGGAATCCCAGAATCATGTTCAACAGAAAGAGTTACTTCATCCATCATGGGAAGCAAAGAAACGCCTTCAGGAGCAACAGAAGTTAACTGTTCCTTTTCAAGGCAAGAAAATTAAATTTGACAATGATGAATAAAAAGACTGCTTTGGGGTTGTAAGATGTAAATAAAACTACAAATATTTTCCCAAATATTTTGTATATTTCAACAAAAATCACATTTTAATTTTATTTAAAAATGATGTATGTTCACTCTTAAAATTATCAACACAAGTAATCTGTATATACATTATGTATAAGGTGAATTCGTCAGTCTTATAACAAATTACATTAGAATACAATGAATGCCCTAGCCTGCTGCAACGTCTCAACATCAACAGTTTGAATCAGCTGTTCAAACTGAGCTGGGCCAACTTGATTCTGCAACTCTGTCACCTACAAAGGAAAAACATCCCAATTTTAACAACCAGCTTGCTATAATTTTAAATATAAGAATTTTCAAATACATAGAACCCCGATTTAATAAAATGCATCGGGGTAAAAATAACCAAGGTAATTATTCTGTTTGCCAACAACATACAAATTACCATGAATTGAGGTAAGCGGCAGCCACGAAAGAAAAGTTATAGGTGGAAAAACTTTCAGTTGGAATGCACGTGGAGCATGCACCTGGTGTGTGAGGCTGCCTATTCACCGAGCTTTCTATCTTTCCCTTTCGTTCTAACAAAATTTTACAAATTTTTAAAAAATTTAACAATAACTACAACAGTAAAATAGCTTGTATACTGCCGTGCTCGGTCAGTCATGTATTTTTTTTATAGATACTCTGATTTCATCTTGAGACACAACAGAAAATAATTACACTAGACACCACTGCACTCCAATACTAGAATTTGTAGAGCACGCTGCACAGTGGCACATTCTGATCGAGATGCAAAGTACTATCTGTGTATTAGTACTTATACTATCCACCGTCGTGCTGTGTGGACTGGGACTTGTGTCTACGTACTGGACCGGTGGCATGACTTCGGCTATGTTCGTGAGCGTCCGGCGAGCATTCAGTAACTCCTCCCAACCACTCCACCACCCCATACAACATGCAGTGTATATAGATCCAGTACCTGGATACATTTCTTGTGCCTCCTTCACCCTCTTTCCCCCTCCTTCCCATCATCATGTAGATGGTAATTTCTTTATTATTTCAATGCGCTGCCTGCTAAATAAAATACGCAAAGTGTTGATGCGTTTGTCTTCCACACAGGGGGGGGGGGGGTCAGCATTTTTTTTTGTGGGCGAGGTGTCTAAGTGTGAAGGCTTGGATCTGATGTTCCGATTCAAAAGTGGAGAAATGTTGCAGTGCTATTTTGTTCCGGGAAAGTATTATCAAAATCACAAGCACTCTGTTGCAACAACATGATTTAAATTTACAGTCCATATTTGAGCCTGTTTCCAAGGGTAAGCTTAAAGGTCCTGTGGCAATTAAACTATATGTGTCAGTTTTGTGTCATGTTTGCCAGACCTACATTTGCTTAACAATGTAAGCTAAAATGAATACTTTAAAGTGCAACAGTTGCAATAAGAATTTTTTTTTGCAATGTAGGACATTTATACCATTACTTAACCAGTGCGCACGACTATGTACAGTTTAAGTGTGATGTTTGTGGATTTATTTGTAACACAAAACAATTGCTACAAAACAATTTCAAAGAAAACATTCAACAGAGAAAACATCCACACAAGACTTAGGTCGTATGAGATTAACACAGATAAAAAAAAATTGTATTGTTCGCCAACTTGCAATTTAATTCTATTGAAAAAATATTGGTCATCGTAAGATATTTTATCTGTAATAGTCATATAACACTTATATTTGCTTCCCAAGAAAGACAGCTTTATCATTGAACAGCAGTACAATTTGAAGTCATAAACACAATAATTATGCTATAAGTGTAGCGTCGGTTCAAAAAATGAAAGAATCAGGAGAGGTAATTATAGTTCACAAACCTCAAGGTGTTATTCTAGATACTCGTCCACGATTTCGTGCCGAACATTTTTTACTTTATACAAAGAATGAATCCAAGAAAGTTAAACTTAGGAGCTACGGTAACAAAAATTACATTTGCTTTGACATTACGCATGGTCTTAACGAACTGCTTCAAACTGACTACTCTACTTGTCTTAGCTGTTCTTTACCAGCAGGGTTTCCTGCGTATTTATGTTTCCTAATAGGGGTGACTCGGAAGAGGTTGATGTTTTTGTCTCTATGATAGCAGATGCCATGGAATCATCAACTGAGACAAAAGTTTTCATGTCAGATATTGTAAGAGCTATGTTGTAATGCGAGGATCAAAGTAATGCCATCCAGAATTTCGTATCTTCTGTTCCTGGTATGTAAACCACGCCTGATGGGAAAACTTACCTTAAATTAAAGGATCTAGGCACAATGGATTTTGGTGTGTATTTTGAAAATACATACAAGTGTTCCATAAAATGCTCGCCTCATTGCTAGTGTTTACATGCTGGGCTGAACACACACATTCACTTAGAAGGCATGCATGGCTCTGAAGTAAATATACAAGGTTGGGGAAAACCCTAAACGACTGGATTGTGTACTACATGCGTTAATGAGTTTTGTGAGAAACAAACTTTACGACAGACTAATTAATATAAACAGCTCTTTGTCACCTATATAAGGAATCGCTATTACTCACTTCAGAGGAAATGGTGTTCGATGAAAGTATTTGGCACATGCATTCAACAAACAGAAATGAGTGAGTGAAGAAATTTTTGTCAATACTGACGTCTTTAGCGCTGGTGAGGGGTGACACGATGACTGGAGCAGCGCCAAAATGAATAATCTGGGGAAACAAGAGATACCAGAGAAAACCCTCCGACCAGCGGCAGTGTACGGCATGATTCCCACGTGTGAAAATTCGAGGATCGATTCCGCCAGGAATTGAACCCCGAACCCCTTCAAGGGGGGGGGGGGGGAGTGTTCTATCCACTGCGCCGACCACGGCCCCTAACAGAAATAAGATTCAAAAATTAGTACAGACTGAGCAGATACAATGTACATACGATCTGCGTGGCTGGCGATGAGTGTAAAGTTATTCGTGCTTTTATATGCAGCTGTCACGATTATGCTATCAAATTTAATATGTGCAAACACATTCATGTGATCAGACCAAAAATCTCGCAGGAGTGAACAGTGATTCAGAAAGGAAGAAGTCCCGAATTTGATAAAACAAGATGCTATAGTGAAGGTAATAAATTCTTCAACCATTAGTTTTAAGTGAGGTAACAAAATTATACTGTAAAACGGTATACTCGAACATATTTATTTGTTTCATGTATTTAATTTAATGAGTTTCGTGATGTGTTAAGGATTTACCCGGTAGTTTTATTATGATTTTGAAAATTTCTTTTTGTTTTCTACTTCGTATCGGTATCAAAAAATTGTTGCATTCACAAATACATCATAATTAGTACGTATATTGATATTCGAAACAATAAACCTCACACATTAGGTTTTTTGTCCTAAAGTATCATTAATTTTGAAATGGACAATAAACACACACAAATAAAAATAATTTTCTGCAGACAAATAGTGCAACATTTTGGAAAACACTACGTAATGCATGACTTAAAATGTTTTCAAGGGGAAAAAACATAGGCCTATATATGTAGCGTACAGTAACATTTAAATTCCAAGCTAGCCATTATTACGGTAGTTCCCCTACATCAGCGATATTCAACATTTTCTTGTTTACCAGAACTGATTGTTGTCATTAGTTAATTATTTAATATATATTTTAGTACAAAGCTGCCATATATGTGTTTATGAAATTTTAATTAAGTTCAACTACTTCGTATATTTGGCTAATTTGCACGAACAATAATATTTATCTTAGAAAGAATAAATGAATATCAGTAGTGGGCCTTGCATGTTTCATTAATGCTATATGATATGATTATTTTTTTATTACTCTCTTAGAGAAACTGAAGCTCATGCTCACAGATAGCCATTGATGCAATTGTATACGTACATAATTACACGTACGACAGGTAGTACCTTTTTAATTAATTAAATTTTTTAGATGGTTTTTTGCGTTTGTTTAAAAGCATTGTTAACCCATTCTGGTCAGTTAAATTAAAATGCACTGTATTTACAGTTGTGAGGTTGATTAGGTAGTTACAAAGCTTTCTGAAGTAAAAAAAAAAGTATTTTACAGTTTATTAACAACTGCCTGCTAAACACTTTTCTTATCATGTAATCACTGTACTTTTTTGCTTTGTTGAATTAAAACAGCTTCTTTGTCCGGTACGATTTCCACACACGAAAATTCAGGGAGATTGAACACTATTAAGGCCACGTCTGTTAGATTAGCAGTGTTTTTTGGAGGAAAAAAAATAGATATAAAAGAAAGCAATACAAATGTAGAATAATTCGTAGACCTACCTATTTTATTGGTAACAATACACCTCATAGTATTCCAGATTTCCACACCCAAAATATCGTCAATTTTGCTATAAGATAGCCAGAATTAAGCAATATATTTTTTGTGAAGAAACTGTGCACTATTTTGGAAAATGCCTGCATAGAATTAGGCATTGTACGACTGCTCTTAAAGTATTGAATCTTTCCATGGATTCCGTCAAAATGGTTTTCAGTTTTTTGCACGAATGTGGAAAAAAAAAAAAACTACCAAGCACTGCCTTAATGGAAGCCTAAACCACTCTTGGAACACTTGAGTGCTATAAAGTGAGATATTTTGGCCAGCGCTCAACATCAAGTTCTAGCGCCGGTGAGGTGTGATCTGAGGTGAGTATGGAGAAGCACCGGGGTGAAAGGACGAGGTAAACGGGAGACCCCCGAGAAAACCAGGCAACAAGCATCATCGTCCGGCACGATTTCTACATGCGAAAATCCGGGGACCGAACCTGCCAAGAATCGAACCAGGATTGCCTTGGTGGGAGGCGAATGGGTTGACCATTCTGCCACCGCGGCCCCACGTGCGTACTCTACTTACTACTTTTGTGTACATAGGGGGGGGGGGCAGGGAGAACTGTGGATATTTGAGTCGTCAATTATCTGCATGGATGAGGGGGGGGAGGTAGCACCGTGCCCGGGAAGGACGGTAAGATAAAAAGCCGAACGCTTGCCGAACACACTCAAACGTAGCCGAAGATACGCCACCGGTCAAGTAAGTAGACACAAGTTAGACTGGGTACCTAGATGCTTGTTCACCCACCAGCCACCAGGTCACGAGGAAGGATCTAGGTGACTTGTTACGCAACACAGTGTCACTCGCTCAACTGCACACACTCAGCTTAAAGTCATCTCCGCAGCCAAAGTTTTAAAAGAATTTCAATCTTTTTTTTCTCGGCAGACGGTTTAAGACTATCTACGGAGGAATAAGTATATTCTGTGGCCACTGAAAATAGTTTTGATAGACTTAGATAAAATAGAATATAAATTGTAATGCAAGTTATTTACTTCTGTCATACATTTTTGGTTATTTTAGTGAAAGGTTCCTAATAATATATACAGTAAAACCTCTTTATAACGACCCCTCACGGTTCCCGAGATTAGGGTAGTTATAGAGAGGTGGTCGTTACAAGATTTCGGACCCATTTGGAACCTCTATATGTCAAAATAGACCGTTTTCGCATTAAGTCCATGTTCGGTCATCTTAAGTAATGATAAGTCGTACATTTAAACTTAGCTATAAACGAAGTTTATGACCAGGCGTCTTTTAGAGAAAAGGCGATAGTGTATTCTACTCTCGGGGCTTTTCTTTTACGCTGTGAACACTTAGAAAGTCACGCGCTGTTAGGTTCCGTGCCGTGTCGCTGCTTGGCGCTTGCTTGTTATCGGCCGGCCGGGAGGAGAGACTGTTGAGGGGGGGAGGGGAAGTGCCGGAGATGGCTGCGCGCGCATGCACAGATCAATACCACAGCCACAGCAGCTGTCCTAGCCTGCGCGTCAGCCTGCTCTGCCTTGAGACCAACTGAAAGATAATCGCGGGCGTGCACTGTGACATTACGTTATCGCTCAGTTAAAATATTAAAGTTACATATCAATGTGTAAAATATTTTGTTCAGGACAAAGAAAACGTAATGACATGGCCCCCACTTAAAAGTGTACTGCTAGTTAACAGCATAGTCGTAGCGGTTGTACAAGCAAACGTTTAAATTTATTAAAGAGTACGCAAGGAAAAACAAATCACGAAAAAACTACAAGTAAACTAGTAAAAAAACTTACCAGATATAATATCCAACAAACGTGATAAATTAGGCAGATCATTTGTTTACTATTATCACAGCGTTGACGGGACACTAAACAAACACAATAAAATAAAAGTCTGACACATTAAAGGGCCGAACAACTGTTTCCTATTTTTTTTGTAAGTCCACATCGTACGCCTTAGTTTTTTTTACGTTTGCATTGCGTCCTTCCTTCTGCAATGCATTAACAATCTCGTCCCTCATTTTTAAGATTGTAAACAATGTTGATTTCGGGATGCCGAACCCGCACAATCTCTGACTTTGGCTTCTGTGTCGATTCCACTACCTTGATTATTTCATACTTCTTCAGAAGCGAAAAGCCGACTCGCTTTCCACTCATTACGGAAATATCGAAATCCCGTATGAAGTTTTAAAAAATGTACGGGTCGTCAAAATCGTTTACAGATTCAAGCCTAATGATCGTAACCAAATCGAAAGCCAAAAAAACTGCGTTGGTCGTCAATAATCGTAACCAAATTGAAAGCCAAAATAACTGCGTGGGTCGTCAATAATCGTTTACAAACTCAAACCAAATAAACTACCAAATCGAAATCGTGAAAATCAAAGCGTAATAAGTCGTCATAAATTGTAAAACACTAAGAGATATCCAAAAGTCGCGCAATAAAGTCGTTATAATAGAGCAAACAGAGAGCGTGTAGCGTATCTAACAGCAAGTGAGAGAACACTGGCACATGAACAAAGGTGGAGAATGCCGAGTGCGCCGGGTATTCACGTGAGGGGAAAGGAAGATAAAAGTACCGTTACGGCTGCCGCGTGGAGTGGAGTACAGTTCTCACCACTAGAAACGCAACACGGCACACAAAAACATATTTTTTGCCGATTTCCTTGAAATTTGAAATAAAAAAAAATAAAAAATCACGGTTTCCAAAAAAAGGTTTGTTATAGACAGGTGGTCATTATAAAATTGGTCGTTATAAAGAGGTTTTACTGTAGCTGTTTTCGTTATTCCAGAATTCTTTAAATCCAGGCACTACTGTACAGTCAACTCCTGATTGTCCATGCATAGATGATCTGCTTTATTCTATCTCTGCACTGTGAATAAAATGATTCATTAAACATAGTGGAGAAAGAAAAAAAAAAAGAAGGGGTGATGGCGACATCACAGACATTTGTCCTCACTAAGTGTGACATGTACATTCAGTATTAAAGTACTTCATAAACTATCATAAAACACAATATTATAATAATCATACAAATGCTGTTTAAACAAGTTAACTCAGAATAATAACAAAGAGACGAGGTTAAATATATGGTTTCACATCTCTTTACAAACCCCCTCCCTCTTCACACCCCTGAGAGGTCCATGATAACTAAACAATGTTTCACTAAAAAGGGAATCAGAAAAAGTTAATTTAGTAGCCTAAACTGTAAATAGCTCATTCCTATACAAACAATTTTTGTACTGCAGTATTTCAAGACATACAGTCATTTAAATAAGAATGCTGCGCCTATTATTTAAAGTGCTGTAGTCAATACCATATTACAGTAAAATCCCGTTGTTACGACTTCCTGTATTATTACTATCCCATTTATACAACCCTTTTTTGAGGAACCGTGAAAAATTCGGGTCATAAAATTAAGGAAAATCTGATGAAAAAATAATTTGTTTCACTTGTTGCTTATCTGTGTTGTATTTTCCTTGGTGAAAGCTGTGCTGTAAGAAAGGCACAGCTAAAAATAGATAATTATTCTGACTGTCCTGCCAGCCAATATCCATTCAATCCCCCCCACCTGCCGCCTACAAGCCAGATTGTGCTTGCGTATGCACGCGCATCAACTGCAGTGCCTTGCCTTGTCTACTGAGTAGAGACCTGAGGAGGCAAGGCAGAACTGCAGGATGGTGGTTGGGGAGGGGATCACAGCCCTCCCCTTGTCGCCAACCCCAGCCACATTCTCGAGCCTTGTCTTCTTAGCTCTGGACAGTAGCGTACGTTGCAGCTGCTGCCACACCGCCCCCCCCAAACCATAACTGTCTGATAGTCACGCCACGTACAACTAGCATCCTATCTGGCTGCAAAGCAGAGCCTCGTGTTTGTCTTTCCCCTTCCCCTCCCACTTTCTCCTAGCCATCAAATTTGTTTCCGTGGATGGCAATGGCCCATCGTTGAGAAAAAAATGGAGGGGGTGATGATGAGGTGACACTTTTTTTCCCCTCATTACATCACAGAAAAAAGTACCAGCATAGCACTGTCCGTAAAAGAAGTAAAAAAGAAAACAATCAGGCGTTATCTTTTTTTTTCTCTAGCTTCACATCAGGTTGTGCGCATTAGATTTTAGCATGGACAATACCTACTTCTACTTCACCTTGAAAATTTTCGCTGTGTTATTGCTCATTCGGCACGTGAGGCATTTGGTTGTGCATCGCTGTAGCGTAAAAATGGCCTCTGACACAAATACAACTAGTCCCCGTCACCGTGTGCGGCATGTGAGCTTGTTTATGCTCGCTAGGGAAAAGATACGAGTAACTACTGTCAGCGTGCCGAGAACCACTTTGCCTTTATCCATAGTGCCATAGTTGTATGATTTTTTTCCCACAGGTCTAAGACTTTAGACGGGGAATAATCCAGTCTGTATTTTATATGTGACTGCACCTTGAAAAGTACGGTTTTAGCCCTTTTGAGGAGCTACAAATTCACATTTCTAATAGGCATATTGTTTTTTAAAAATTTTTGAAATTTTTAAAAATATTTCTTTAACAAACACGTTAATCAGTATAGCTAGGGGCTGGAAAATTTCGCGGATTTAATGACCCGCATGCTAGAATCCATTGTCCTATACATACTCAAGCCCTGTCTATTCTGTCATTGTCTGTTGTTCCAGTGAGTAGCAGCTAGCGGATGAATGGTCGGGGCTTGAGTATGCACAGGACAGTACATTCTAACATGCAGGTCATTGAATCCGCGAAATTTTCAGGCCCCTAGGTATAGCTTAAAATCTTATATAGGCAACATGCTTCAACAGCTTATGCACAATAACCAGACAGACTCAACAGCTTAACTGAAAGGCTTTAAATTGTTGCAATATACTTTCGCGTAAATAATACAAGCGGTTCTGGCGTCTATGCAGGCTCCGCGCAATGCGAGCAGAATGAATCACGGGCGCACAGCCAGCTGAGAGGGAGACAAGCCAAGGCCAGCCGGCCTATCTCCCCTCCTCCATCCTAAACTATCAGACAGAGCGCGCAGGCTGACTCACCGCCACACGCGACACGGCACACTGTGCTTTTAATGACTCATGATGTCTGTATAATAAAATCTCAAATTGTGCTGGTGCTAGCCCAGCTTGGGAAATCGGCATATGGATTTTGTTTACATCTATTCTGTGTGTGGTGCGAGCGTGCTTGGAGCAAATCATGAACTGTCTACGTCTGGCTTCGGACTTCCATTCGGCGATCTTCGGGCCCTCTCGGCGATGCTCTGGTTCCCCTCCCTCTGGCCAAACCCTTCCCCGCCTACCCCTTCTTTCCTGCCGAGGTTCGCTTCGGATCAACCTTCTCGGCAATATGGGACTCGCTCGTGCTGTCGAACTGCATTTGTTAAGGTAAGAGGTTGCTTTTTCTAATTTTGTTAGTCTTTGGTTTCCGGCGTTTCGGTACATTGTGCGTATTTTCTCTTGTAACATTTAATACCTCTTTAACTTTAAATCGTATTCTGGTTTGCGCGGCCGGTAGCATGCCGAGTGAGTTACCTTTTTTTTTTTTGGGTTGTATTTGACTGCCTCTCTGTTCGTCAAATTAAGGGGTTTAAGTTTTGACGCTTGATAATTGTGCAATGCTAAAGTTGTATTGTGTAATTTGCTTGATGATTGGAATATACTAATATTTTTGTTAACATATTTGTGGATTTCATTTCTTTAGAATTGTTTTCCGATCTCGGGAATATCCCATTTGTTTCTAGTGTTGCTATAACGCAGCACAAAATAATAAGTTAACTTTTCATATGATTTTTCCACACCAAGACAATGGAAATGGGCACGTCACACTGTGTTTATGCTTTTTTTATTGTGATGAAATACTGAACATTTTTTTTTAGATTATAATTTTTTACATAGGCGTCAGGCTATTAAAATTATTTGTATTTTATTTAAAAACTGTATATTTTACACCAAAGATGACTGAATAATATAAACTTTATACGAAAAACTGCGAATTGGTATGTTTAGGGGTGTTAGAAGGGCCAAAATCAGACCAAAATGTCTCTCCGGAAACCGTGAGGAGTCGTAACAATGGGATTCTACAAAAATGTTTTGTAAGTAGGCTACGTGTTGATCAATTTCCACTTTGATAGGCTCATCAAGTTAGAAGCAATGTATACAGGAATTGTAGTCTGACTACAACAGGAAGATGTTTACACAGACTTCACTCAAGTTGTTTTGAACTATGAACTCATAGGGCACTTACACCTAATTATGTTCTTGCCTAATATATGTCAATATTTTTAATTCTTCATACAACTATCATGTATCTACACTGTGTCTTCTATGCTTCCAGTTTAAGATCTTTGCAAGTATTTGTACTTTTACAGTTGAGCTGCGTTATTCATATCAGCAATAGGTCTGGTACATGAAACAAATAATTATTTTGTAAGATGTGTTTCAATTATGGTTCAATAGTTTACGCATACTTTATCTATAGTGATATTAAAATCGTTTTTTTCATAGTGATTTTCCGGTGAGTTCTTAGAAACCTGTTTCTCTGCTTTTTATTTATGTCTATTTGTGATGGCGTTGAATGTTACCTTACCACTTTATTACCGCAGCAAATGCAATTCATACAGAGAGCAAAAAAATTCTTTTTCAAAATTTTTTTTACTTGCAATTTTTCTCCACACACATTGAGACTGTTTTAACATTGCCTTATACATTTTCCTAAAGATAAATCTAATTGTTTCAGTTTAATTACTTAGACGTAAGCGCCAATCCTACCACTGAAAATCCATCACATTATTAGAGAAAGCTGTTCGATCCGAGTGACATCTTGGGTAAGTTTAGGATTTATTAATAGTATTATCTAATACCTTCATAATATTTCAGCTTTTACATAGCAACTCAATGAAATAATTTTTTAAAACATTTTTCTCAAGCTCACAGTTTACATGCTTAAGACTTGCTGTTCTCCTGATGCAGATGTTATCACGAAGTTTGATGTAATCTAACAGAAAAAAAAAAAAAAAAAAAAAAAAAAATTGTCAACATCCGACCATTTTATTTAAGAGTTGCTGTTCTGACAGTAATTTTCTTACAACTCTACGTATGTTCGTAGATCACCATTTGTAATTGTCTTGGTGAGCAATGCTAGTTTCAAGAGTTTTAAAGACATTGCCCGAGTGCTTTCAGTCCCTCACTCCCACATTTGAACAACTTATGCTACCCAAAGTAAACCTGAATGAACAAAATGGAAAATAGTATGCATATTTTGATTCAGAATAAAAACCAGTCTACACGTATTAATTTCTTAGAAAGTGGGACACTTATTACAAAATGGCTTTTGAGTGAGGAATTAACAAAATACAAATAAACAAAACATCTCTCAACACAATTCACAATTCTGGTGTTACAGCAAGGTACTGTATTTCACCGCATAATTGTCGCATATTTTTTTGCCAAATTGGATGCAAAAAATCGTAGGTGCGACTATTATTCGAGGAAAATTCCTGTGGTAGAAATTTTTTTTAAAACCAAAATTTTTTGTTACTAACCCTATTTATATTAAAGTAACTCAATATTTTTGGCAGAACTATTGATGGATGAACTCTGAAACAATGACTAAATTTCTATAACTTACTAGATGTTGGAGGTTACGTTAGTTTCGTTCATAATTAAAAAAATATGCACATTTGGTGGGAACACATTTTGTGATTAACAGTATTTACTGGTAAATACACAGTTTTAGTTATTAGAAAACCGATCAATTTTCATTTTCTAAGTTCCGTTTCTCTTCAAGTTTTTGTTTTCGGGTTCTGCGAGTCCGTTACCTTTTATTACCGTTGAACTGTTTACAAACTTTGTTATTATTTTGCGTTGTCATAGATATACTACGTTCAGTTGGAAAGTCCAAGTGCAAGACAAACACACAAGATGGCGGACTTTTGGAACTAGTAACACTATGTTCCACTTTCATTCCAGCGGAATATTTTGGTACTAACTATAATCAATTCTTCCAGCAACCATTTTGTTCTAATTGTGTCGTACTTCGTACTTGAGCGTAGTTAACATCTCTGATGCAGGAACGTAAACAGAACATTGTGGTGCAACGATTATACGATGAAAGTATTTTTACAGTTTCTGTCATCTCAAAAATTAGATGCGACGATTTTACGCGATGGCAACGATTGTGCGATGAAATACTGTATATTATTTCTGCCGCTCATTTCACCAAGAAATATTTTTGACACTGCTGGTAGGGGTCACATGAGGGCGTGAGACCTTGGGTGGTTACCCAAGCCTGGAGCTGCAATTGCTGACAGACACAAAGTCTCTAGTGGACACCCCTAAAGCCATTTTAGGGCTATATTATCCAGTGGTCCACAAGCCATGGAAAACCCAAACGGAGAAGTATCTTACCAGCTAAGGGAAAAACCACCACATGAATGCAAAAACATAAAGCATGCATGTACACCACAAACACTTGCAGTTCATGACTCGCGCCCAGCAATAAAACATGACGTAAAAATGTAAACTGTCGTACAAAATACACACATACAGTACGTGTTTCAATAAAAATAAAACCTGACCTGTCTTTGGAAGTAGTCACGGAGAACTGTAGTGTACACAGGATCCGTTGCAGAGAGCATCTTGCGTCTGTGATCATGTTCAGTTTCATAATCCACATCATCTTCACTCCCACAGCTTAGATGATTATTTGAAAACATCAGAGAGCTGTGGACAAGAAAACTTGTTGGGCACCAATAATAATAATGAAGTAAAACTATTATATTAATGTGAATATAGTACTAAGTCACAAATTAGAGGTACTAATTTTTAAAGTCGTCTCTTCAGGATAATTATATTTACAAATACCTTATATGCTCGTGTATAGTGCGCGGCACGTTTTTACAAGTTTCAGGGGAAAAAAATTATGTGCCTTCTAGCATGTATAGAAAAAACAAGGGAGTAGGAAATGGTGAAGCAGCGTGAGGGAGGCATTGACTTATGGCGCCAAGGGTGGATGGAAGGAAACCATGGCTTACAACAACGAAAAGAGAGATGAAAGATAATATTCACACTGGCTGGAGTGTGTCGGCAGAGAGGGCGGTGGGGAGCAGGGTGTTTGGGGGTGGGAGTGGGGGTGGCTTGCCTCCCTTGTCCGCAGCTATAAATAGTCTTCCGAGGTAGCTTGCTGGCTGCCTGCCTGCCAGCCAGCCCACTCCATTCTGACAACAGAGCTCAGGAATGCGGCTTGGGGTGGCGGCAAGATGGAGACTGTGTGGAGCCCCAACCATCACCCTGCCACTTTTGAACAGTGTCACCTTTTTTTCTTCCTTTCTTTCTCCAGGAAAGATAGCTGTTGCCCTTAGATGTCAAAATTAACTTCTCATATTGCTTCCCCCTGCCACCTACTAAGTTTTATTTCTGCCACTTCAAATTGCCGAGCAGCATACTTCGTAACTGACAGTTTAAAGCTAGTAAACTTCTTGCAATCATCAGACAAGTTTTTAATCCATGTATTGTGTAAGCACTAAGCAACACTTTGAACAGAAATGTGGATAAGGACAAACAAAAAAATTAGGCTTACAGCAGAGGTGAGGGTCGAGATAAAGAAAACTAAGAGGAGTAATGATGGAGGAATCGGGTAGTGAGAACATCTCTGCTTCCCACTCTTGACAACTCTCAGTTTACGACTACAACTCTGCCATCTTTTCTCCCCCCCCCCGGCCATCCCCCCAACCTTTTTTCCACTTAGTTTTTTTTTCTATTTTCCGTGTATAGCACGCACCCCTGAATTTTTATCAGTTGTTTGGGAATAAAAATGTGCATTATACACGAGTAAATACGGTACATATATGAATCTCTTTGCACCATCTCACGAACAATATAGATGGTCATCAACGGATACACTGGGTGGCGAGCGACCAGGAAAACCGGGAAAAGTCAGGGAATTTAAGACTTCTGGAGAAGTAAGGGAAAAGTCAGGGAATTCTCTAAATAAACCTGGAATTTCAAAATTTGGTAAACGAACATTTCCACAAACACAACGTACCATTTTCTTGGTACATGTACCAATTTTATAGTTCCAAAATATTTTTTCGTACCGATATTGTAGTTGTGTGGAACAGTGGATTTGTCGCGTGGTACCAGTTTTTCGTCTCAAATAAAATTTTTTAGGTGTTTTGTACCAGAATTTTCAGTGGTTCCCGCCAGTGTTGCCAGACCAATAGTTTCCCTGACAATGTGTTGTGATGTTTTCAAGTTTACACAGTGGTAAAAAATTACTCTCTCGTGGTGTTTCTTGCATACCGTTTGCAAAATGTAAATTTTAATGAAGTTTTAGTTAATAATGTGGGTTTTAAACAGTTGTGGTGTTTTCCCCAAGAGTTCGTAGTCGAAACTGAAGGCGTGGACTTGGCAACATAGGATTCTCAGTTCGCTTTTGTTCGTAACATGCGGCATGCTCATACGTTCGTAATCGTTGTCGGTTGTTTATTGTTTACTTGGCGTGGCGCAAATATTTTTTTCTATGCTTCGTGCGCATAATAATATCTTCTCATCATGTCTGAAGTCCATAGATTTACATTTAAATTGCATTTTATTTACCGTACCGCGTAATGGCAGAACACGTCTGAACTTTTTGGCTCGTGCAGTGACAAAGGTGCGTTAAATAGTTACAGCATAACGTGATCTCGCGTGTGTTTATGAAAATGATTAAGTGCATTAAACATATCTGTAAATGCGTGTTATTTCTGAAATGTTTGTTATTTTACAATGTAATCAATTTAGGGAAATCAATCATAACAGGAAGAAAGAGACTGTATTGGTTAACCGATTCTACTGCTATTAAATGAATCGTGAAGATCCTGGTGATAACTCTGCAAGGTACAATTCGTGCAATGTTATTTTTTATTTAAGCAACATGGGCCGGCGTTCCGTTATGAGCCACATTGAAGGCAGAAAACCCTAAGTAGGCTGGGAGTTTAAACTGTGAAGGTAGGCCTAGTTGCTTTTTTTTCAAATCTGTACAATGCGAAACAACAATTTTTTCCATCACATTTGGTCTTGCATCGTATTTCATGGATGAAATGAGTTAATTGCTAGAGGGGAAGAAGGTTGTAGTTTGTTTTGATGAATCATTAAACAAAGTTTCTCAAAAACATCAAGTGCACATTACAGTAGTATGTTTTTGGGATTCAAAGACTGATGGTGTAGTAACCAGGTATTACACATCTGTTTTTAGACAACTTATTAAATGCTTTTAATTCTGGTATCGAGAGCTTTTCTCTCCATCACAACAGCAGCATTTTGAAAGTGGAAAGTGAATTGACTTAAGTAAAAATTGTTGTATTTGAATATTCCTAGGACTTTGTTCCTTTGTAATTAATGAATATACTATACGATTTCTGCAAGGTGAAGTTATGTTTATTAATAGTGTTCAACTTCACAAAAAAAGATAAATATTATCACTACTCATCGTTTACTGGCCAAACTATTGATTTTAGACGTATAGTTTATTGTGAAAAATGTTTCTACGGACATAAGTAGTACTATGTCAGGGATGCCACCAAGTTCATTTCCAAAATCCTGTAATTAGCATTCAAAAATCCTGTAAAATCCTGTAATAATTCAAACTTACGTCTACGTACTTTTCCGAAGTTTTTTAGAAGATTCTTGCTGTAGAATTTTGATAGTGAAATTATTATGTATAGTAAATTATTATAGTATTGTGAAAAATTGAGATGTTATACAGGAAACCATTTACTGTTAATGTTTTTTACAGACTGAACTATTTTCTAATCTGTTTTGGTAAAGTAGCAGTGAAACTTTCCACCCGTTTTTCTATTTGGAAAAATTTGTAGAATAAGTGCGAACATGTTCAACTGACTACTTATTGTTGAAAAATTAATATATCTGCATAAGTTTAATTATGGCCTCGAATGAGACGTAGTTTGCTTGTATCATGGCGCCGCACATAAAATGTAAATATGTACACGTATTTATTAACATAATCGCCGCATGTTTTCACCAAAATGTTTGGTACAAAATATAGGGTGCAGCCATTATGAGGGGTTTAAAAAATTTTCCTTTTTTATTTATTTTGGCATTATATAAAACACAAATTTACGTACATTTGCTTGTATACAGCATGACCTTTTCTGCAAAAATAAAGGGAAAGATTTGTAGGTTTAAAATAAGCAAAAAAAAGATTAGTGAATCTCGTTAAGCCATTCATGTGCATCGCTAATTTTTGTGTCAATTGTTGACAAACACAGATGTTAGAAATATCAGTGAATATCTAACATTATCCATCTGTCCGTTTAAACCTTTAAATATCCATTAAAACGGATAAAATCCATTAAAATGGATAAAATCCGTTAAAACGGATAAAATCCATTAAAACGGATAAAATCCGTTAAAATGGATAAAATCCGTTAAAACGGATAAAATCCACTAAAACGGATAACATTTGTTAAAACGGCAAGCCTGTCCTATGTAATTTTTTTGTTAGGTTAAGTTGTGTTAGGTTATGTTGGTTTAAGTTGTGTTAGGTTATGTTAGTTTAAGTTAAATTAGGTTACAAACATTAAATTTGGTTTCCTAACCTAAATTAAGCAACCTACCAAAAATGTTACGCAAGGAAAGACATTAGAAATAGTCCTACATAAAAAAAGTGTTACCTGACCTAACAACCTAACATAACCTAACCAAAAGTTTTTTTACATAGCACTACTTATAACGTCCCTAAAAACAGTTTCCATAAATAAACTATATATCTGAAATCAATAGTTTGGTTGGTACACGATGAGTAGCGATTCTTAATATTTACCCTAAAAAATTTTTTTGTCGCGATTATACAACGTGGTTAATTTAATTGATATTTCATTGGTCAGAGAAATAAGAGCAGTTGACCTGGAAAAGTCAGGGAATTTTTTTTACAGGTTTTGCTAGCCACCCTGATACAATATTCAAGCAATCCAATGATGGACACATGAGTTGACTTGACAGGGTGGCCACCAAATCTGAATGTTAAAATTCATGCATTCTTCCAGGTTTTCAAGGTCCAAAGTTTTGTTTTTCAAGGAATCGTCTAAATAACTAAACTGTAGGACTATACACATTTAAATACTATTGTGAGATATAATGACTTACTGTAGACGCTCCCCAAAATACCACTACGTAACTACATAGGTACCTACACACGCACTTAAGTTACACATAAGACCACAATACTAAGAAATCTTACATTTTACTATAAACCTAAGAGGTTAAATTTAACTGTTGGAAATGATTACAACATTCGATGGTTTTTGTAGGCCAATACAACACACAAATAACATAATGGAGGATACACATGTAGGCCTATTAAACAAAATTGTCATTAGAACACTAACACTATATTGTTTATTTCAGCTGTGAAATCAAGATATTTTTTTAAGGAAAAAAATGCAATTAATTAAGTTATGTTGACCTTTCAACGTCCTCCACAATAACTGTGAGATAAATTTGTTACGTCATATTTTAGGAAATAAGAGTCAGTATAAATATTTTCAAAGTACAAAAAATAATCTTGAATATGTTCATTCGTGTTTTGCAGTTATATATTATTTCCTATTGAAGTTAATATGCAACAACTTTACCCTAGTTGTTATCACTATTTCTTGCTGCTGATTTTTATATTATTTATGCTGCATTATGTCATTAGTTTCTCGTATTTTATGCGATGCGCGAAGAAAACCTAATGCCTGTGTCGTTTCCCCGATACGATTTTGGCAAATTATACGTCACATCATCATTACAAACAGAAAAGTCTTTGTTCTTATTTCATTTTGCGGTGATAAAAGATACAATACGAATTTTATCACTGCATATTATGAAGAATAAGTAACGGGAAGCACGCAAAACACAATAAATAAACACGTTGCTTCATTTAACCTAAACAACAGCCATTTTATCGTCAATTCGATTCTCTCGAAACTCGCTTCCGACTCGAAAATAGACATAGATTCTCGTAGCAATAGATCTCGAATCAAAGACGCACTACGAAACACGTCATAAACATTGCTAAATTCTTTTGTAATTTTAACTCAGTATATTTTAATTAATTTCTGTTCATAAAAAATTGTTCCTGTATGAACAACACTTTACTATAAACAGTTCACCACAAGACCAAAATGAATCCGCTTTTCCAGAAATTTCTGGCAGGTGGCCACCCTGCTTGACCATCCATTAAATATTATATATGTATTACTGTATTGGCCTGAATATAAGACGGCCTCAAAAATAAGACAACCCCGATTTTACAAATCACAGGAAAAAAAATAACATAACTGGTTGTGAACATTAGACTACAGTAGAGCCCCGATTTAACGAACTCGGGAATAATGAAAACAGCGATTTAACAAAAGGATTTTTAGGAACCTTCAAAAAATGACAAAAAAAATTTGTATTAAATAATAAAGTGACTTTGATAAAATCGAATATTAATTTTAAGTTCAGTTCTCTAAAAATACTAGCACCGACCACAGTATATACTTATTTCTCCGTAGAAAAGCTTAAAATATCCGTCAAGTAACAAAAAAAAAATACATTAAAATTTGTTGAAAACTTTGGCCGCGGGAGTTAAGACTGATCCTGCAGCACGACTGGCGTAGGAATTCCGCCAGGCAGCGCGGGCGTCTCCAAAACAACAGCAGTACTAAATAGCGCCAAGATGTCTACACGCGCACGCTGGGAGACAGACGGAGGATGACGGTTTGGGCACTCAGTGTTGCCAGTAGAGAGTGGCGGCATAGGGTCAGGGCAGTATTATCAGCGGTAACTTGAGATGACAACACACTTGGGCTGTTGTATCAGTTACGCTCCTCTGAGCGCTCTTCTTCAGATAATATTTTTCAACTCCTCCGCTGTACAGCAGACACATGCGTGCGGTGAAAACCAATACATAGGGCCACGATTTTGTCGCGAAAAGATTTTTGCCCCACTTTGTTTCAGTGTCTCTCGTCCTCGAGCACATCGGCAGTTCTGCTTCATGATTACTGGCAGCGTGTCTTTGTTCATACACGTTGCGCATTTGACTGCACCAATCAGAATAAGATTATTGTGACTCCGTACGTCTGTAATTTGCCGAGGCGAGTGAGAGTAAAATCATCCAATCACAGACGATGTAGCGGAGCTGCATGTGTGCACATGAAGCATTGAAGCCAAATGTTGCAAAAATCTTTTCGCCATAAAATCATGGCTCTACCAATACATATATGTAACACATGAAAATATATGTTTACCGACAAACGTAATAAATTGTATGTTTCAGTAGGCTACTAGATTACTTCCTTGAAATTTGTAATTTTTTTCTTTTTTTCAAGCACGAAGCACCGATCTCTGCTAAATATCTCCCTGCAGAATCAGATGATATACCAAACCACGAAAATTTTTCAAAAGGAACTATTTAACATATTACAGTGAGGGTGACGTTAAATGAAAACATATTTTTGTATTGTCAACTACAACATATGTATATTTCGAATTGGAACAAGAATTTAAGTTATGAGTTAATGTAAATTATCTTGTACATTAACATAACGCATACACATACTGCTGACAGATGACACGAATACACACATTTATTTTAACCCACGAACTTTACAATTAGTTTCAACTAAATATTTGATTTTACAGTTTTGTGATAAAAGTGATACACTACGAGAAGTGGCCTTGAAAATTATTCTAATGCTATTATGTTATTTATAGTTAGTATTATGAGAGCGAGTGTGGTGGTGAAGACGTCGTTACAGAAGATGATATTGCTGTTAATGAGAAAATATTATGTATGTGTGTAGTAAGCAAACTAATATGTAGCCTACTCACTGTTGCTGAAGTTGATGATGGGGTAAATGAGACAACTATTTAATTAATTAACTCTTGTGTAATTGCTAGAGACCAGAAAAATTCGCGGATTCACTGACCTCTATGCTAGTCTCGAAGAATATCTGTGTACTCAAGAAGACAGCAGCTGTACATTGGCTGTTCACTTACACAGTGAAATGGGCCTTCATTTAGTTAGGTTTTTCTTATTGGCTCAGCGACTTCCAGGAACTGTCATAAGAGTCGAGGGCCAGTTGCGAAAGTAACACGAATGTATAGAAGTTACAATTATAGCTTGTTCCCAAAAAAAAAAATGTGAATTATTCAGGTCCCAAGTAGTTGCTATTGATTTACTCAGAGTAAACAAACAGCGGTAAAATGAAGCACTTGATATGCAATACTATTAAACCACAAAAACTGAAATCACTTGTAATGTACTAACATGGAACTAGTTTTCAATAACATAATTTCCTTGCATTCTGGTAATACACAACGATTTAGCAGCACGAAATTGGTTGGAATTACACGCTATTTCACAAGAAAAAAATAGACAGAAGGGACATAGCTGAACACGTAGTAATGTAGAATGTTATACAAATTGAGAATATCGAATTATAATTTATAATAAAGCTGAATACAGTAATTCAGATAACTAAACAGCAACAGTTGGTTTTTTCATAAAATTGTTCGTTTGAAAAAACACTAAGCAAATCAAGCAACATGAACCACTCCGTAAACATAGGCTACTGAATACAATTTTAATGCATTCTGTTTAAATTAAACTACATGGAAATGCATTATAATTAACAACAGAGCAGATATATTATATCAACATCACGTAATTCATTTAGTAAAATAGCACCAATTCAGAATTTTATGGTATATAATTATTATAACAAAATGAGAATATTATCTTACAATTATTACCAGTTAGTCAGGATATTGCAAATATTGTAACTAAACCGCATCATTAGACATATGTTGGTGTTAAATTGACCATGTACAAAAATACTTTTTTTCTAATCATTGGTGTTTAAAGAACAAAGTTGTTTTAAGTTTGAAATGTTTTCATATAGTAATTTTGTTTATTGTACTGCGGTTCGTTAATTATTATATTTTTGTCCACAATTTACAAGTTTTTGGGACACTTCATTTCGATAAGTCACAAAAGTTTTACTATTAATAAGTAAATTTATCAAAAAATCCTTAAAACTAGGACATAATAACAATTTGTGTGACCTAAAATCAATATCTGTTCAAATATGCTAATATGTAACATACTTAACATTGGTTTTCATATAAATTCCATGCATTCTCGTTATGTACATCTTTGAATTATAGAATAGTTCACAATAGAGAAGTATATTACAGTTATAGGCTATATATAAATATAATTGAACGTGATATAAAATTGGGATATTGTATACACGTTCACTCAAATTACTAAGCAGTAACATTGATTTTTTATGATAACTTTTTCATTGCAATAATCAAACAATGGCATAATTAAGCCCTCAATTTTCATACTGACCATAATTTCCACGCACTCAAGAGTTACGTACCAGGCATAGCATAAAACTGCAGGATAGGTCACAACAAAGCAGATGTTGAAAGTTAAGTAAACTGTACATAAACATCACATAGTTTATTAGAGAACAGCATATAAGAATTACCAATACGATTATTCCAACTATTAATAAGGCTTTTTCTCGAGCTTCTAAGATATACTCAGGTTCTTAATTTCCTAGGTGTTCTGCCATCCACTATTTCGGGAATCATACAGTCAAAATAAAATTTCCGTAAAAGGGCTAACATTTGTTCCTTCCAGAGTGCAACATCGCGCACAATCCTGTCAACAAAAAAGTCAGCAGAAGAATGAACAACAAAGTCACAGAATGTTCTTTTGGCAATGTTCAAAACAACGTTCTCATTTAATTCCAGGCATATGTTGTCAGTAGATGAGTATAGTTCCTCCGGAAGCACAGGCTGCATGCTGTGGATGTGTGGATTCGCGGCCGTCATCTTGGATTGCGTCATTTCCCCCCAAAAGAACTAAACATTTCCCATTTACCCTAAAATTTCCCGTTTTCCCCACAATATATCCCGAATTTCCCTCAACATTTTCCCCATTTTCTCAAAATTACGCTATTGCCAAATCAGACTGAAGGAGGCAGAATTTTAAGCAATTCTGAGTAAAAAAAGTAGCCTGAATGAGCAGTGGATTCCTAGAAAAATGATGGTTATTTACTATCCAGAAGATTAGATGATTGGAATTTACAGCTTCTTTCAAAACCCTTTGTTTCAGATAGAACAGAATTTCTGCAAATTGATATAGAAATATTTCTTATTATTAAATTTCATCCCCGTAGGATATTAGTAAGGTGTTGAAATGTAATTTATGTGTTTTTAATTTTCTATTTGCTGTTTTCAAATTGATGTTTCCTGTATCTAAAACATGTGATAATGTATTGTAAAGTATTTTGGTACTGTCAAATGAAATTAGAACCCTGATACTTAAAATGTAGTACTACAATTCTGTTTTATAAGAATGCAATAATTTTAAATGTTAATAATTATGATTTTGTAGTATATCTTTATAGCTATGCTATGGACAAACGCCATTGCAGCAATTGGTGTGTCGCAGAACACCAGTAAATGCAAAAAGATCCATATACACAGAGAACCAGCCAAAGATGGTTTCCATCAATTGTGTGTGTTCTTTTCGTTTTCTATTGGACATCAACTTCTCTTGGTTGGTTCCCGGCGCCTGTGTTTTCGTTTGTGTGGAATTATTTTTATTGTTAGTGTTGTTAATGTTGTTTTATTGTTAATGTTGTTATATTGTTAATGTTGTTATATTGTTAATGTTGTTATATTGTTAATGTTGTTTTATTGTTAATGTTGTTTTATTGTTAATGTCGTTTTATTGTTTATGTTGTTTTATTGCTATTTCTGACTTAATTCATTTCGTGGAATTAGACCAATATGGGTTTCCATTTGTTTTCTAGTTGACGAAAACAATCTTTGGTTTCTTCTCTGTATCTGTGATTCTGTTTGAATTTTCTGGTTTTCTGTGACACGCCATTTGTTGCAACGACGTATGTACACAATTGTTCTTCAATAATAAATAATACTTCACAAATAATGGACATTTATAGCAATTTGCTTGTTTGCATTAAACAAATTATATAAAAGTCACTACATTCACAAATAATAATAATAGGTAGTTAAAAGAATATTGAAAATATTAATTATTATTAAATCAGAATTATAAAACATCGATGGTCGACTATTAAGAGAATTATTGTTTTCTTTATGTCAAACTGTTCCCGTGCAAACAAAATATTTATTTTTGCAGTGTCCCTAAGTAAAACAAACCACTGCACTAAATGTGCAACTAGAGACGTAAAACAAGCATACACATTATAAATTTTGCTTCTTGTTTATTTAATTAATGATAATTTATTTTAATTTACTTCTGTTGGAAGAAACAATCTATATGTATGCGCGTCTCTTAATGTGTAAAGTATTTGTAGTAGGGAGGTGAACTCTAAATAACTATTATTTCACATCTGTTGACAAGAACATGATATGCTTAGTGTAACATGTCTGTCTTTGTTTACCTAATTTAAAGTATTTAATATATATATATTTTAATTTGTGTGATTAATGATATTACCTGCAATGATATACGAAATAAAAAAGATTTCATTTCTAATTTCCGGACTAAGATTTGAACCTACGGACGTCGCATGGCTCGTGAGGAGCGTTAGAAAGTGTTACGATTTCGATGAGCGAAGCTTGCCTCTGCCTAAGATATCCGAAGTGGGACTTACACAGAATTCTTGCCTGTAGAGAGGCGACATTTTATGATTGGCCGACTGTACACTATAAACAGGAACATTCGACGTCTTGGAAAGCTTTTGTGCTGTATTCATCATGCGGTTCTAGTTTTGTGTAGCCGCAATACACCCACATATAATATTTTAAAGCACCACGTTTTTCCACTTTGTAAGTTGGTGTATAATATTTCCTTTCATACTTGCTAGGAACGAGCAAACATCTTTTGAAGTACTTGTCAAATTTGGCGCTACATTATCCTTTAGACTGCCCTTTAAGGCATATTGCTTAAGAAAAAAGCCATTTATGTGTTTATGTAAACACGAAAAGCGACTTTTTGTGAACCATATACAAAAAAAAACCTCATGCAGTTTTTAGTTAGCAATATTTCAAAACTATTGCCATTTACACCTCTTCTATTTTGCTTTTTTGTTTGCTGTATTTCCTTCCACTCATCATTGGAATGTCAAGAAATGACAAAAATTCTTCCTTTGGGAATATTCATTTCCAACAGTCACAGTTCCCCATACTAATGCGGAATTTACATAATCTAAGGAATCGGGAGGTTCAGAAGTAACGATAAACTTGCGTCCACAGTTTTCACAGTAATAATGCAATTTTTTCTGACTGAAGTTTGTAACCACCCATTGTACAGTATAGAGGATGTTTGCCAATTTTCTCCATTTCTTTCATAACATGGGCAATATCAACAATTCTTCTGCCGTGTATTTCGAAGGTTTTATTTTCTGCATTTTACCCTTCAATAATCAAATTGGGAAATAAGTTTAGATCTGACCCCCAATCACTGTTATGCGGAATGTCATCTTACTGAGCAGTAACAGACTTGAACTTCATTTCTGATATAAATAAATAAAAATAAATAGATGTAACATTCAAATTAAGGAAAAGTCCCCGATATTCGTCAATGTATCAAAGCTCGCAGTCGCCTCTGAAAAAATATCTATAAAAATTAGTCATTTGATATATTTATTGCGTCTATAGCGCACAATTATCTACGGAATGTGAGCTTCAACTTGCAACCGTTGGCGGCCCCGGCTGTGTATTTGTTTACAAGTAGGAAATTGTTTTGTCTCGTCCTGCGCAATTGCAGAAATCAGCAATTTGTACTGGTTTCGGGTAAGCAACTTTGTTCATGGCTTAAGGTTTGTGCTTTATCGATTTATTATAGATTCCGGTTGTTCCGATAGCTGAAGAATGTGTCGCTTAACAACTTGAACTACAGTTTGTTACAAAATATTGTCACTTAAGTGAAATAAGACTCATACGAATCTGGGCTAACAAACAATTGTGGCGGACCCTAAGACTCGTACATTGGCCAAGAATACCAAGCATGTTAAAAATATGTTCTACAATCGTAAGAAATAGTGGAATGTAATATATTTTACGTACATTTAATAAATATTAAAATAATTTTTGAAATATTAAAATAACAATTTTTGAAATGTTAAAAGGCGTTTCAGTTAACTGTATTATTGCCTGTAACATACATTCTTGCGAAGCAATGCCCGTCTTCAGGAGTTACTTACATGAATATCGTAATAAAGTCGTTTGAAAAAATTATATTTTTTAAATTGAGCTGACCCTCAGCTCGTCCTCCTTAAATTATACTTTTGACATGAACTTAAAATTTTAGTTTCGTCTGTGTCTCCGCTCTGCTTGAATTTCGCGCCGTCTACTCGGGTAGTCATGAACGCTAATTCAGGGTGATGTGCCTTTCCCCCCTTTCCCCTCCTTAGCAACCCTCCCTTCTGACCCCTACCTGTTTGCCTT
>PNEQ01074965.1:0-21623 GCA_003012365.1 Medauroidea extradentata
ATCATGTTTCGGATGTGCTAGCAGTCACGTCGGCCGTCCTCGAAGGGTTAAGACGCAGTTGGGACAAGTATCTATGACGTAGGTTCGGCGGGATTCCCACTATGAGCCACCCGGGCTTTGAATCATCGGCCAGCCCTCAAGGTGTTACGAAACAGCCGCCGACCACTGGCCTCCAGGTACATGGCACGCAACAATATTTAATTTAGCTATAACCCTCACTTGGAGAAATACCCACTTAACTAGTTTCAGTACAAAGTACCTACGTGATATTAAAATGTTTGTTGCAATGGAAGTTTACAATTAGAATTAATTGGTTTGTGGATATATGCCATTGCTTATGTTTTGTTGACCGAACTTGTATTAGAAGACAAAGTGACAAAGAACAAAAAAAAACACACAAAAAGTACAGAAAATAGAAGAAAAACAATCATAAAGGAATTCCGTCAGTATATATATATATATATATATATATATATATATATATATATATATATATATATATATATATATATATACATTGGTGTGTGTATTCAGCACGAATTCTAATGACAGAATTCAGTCAAGAATTTGACAACACCCAAACACAAAATATAGACACAAAATAAAACCATATTCCCACTATGAGAAAAGATGGAAGTAGATAAAAATAGTGGACAGTGTACAAAAAAAATAACAAGAGGCAACACAAGTTAAAATCAACGAAAAAATGCAACGTTTCGCGAATTGCGATCCATCCCCGTCTCGAGGCTACGACACAGCTTGTCGGAACACCAAGATGCGAATCTGACTGACGGAATTCCTCTGGGATTGTTTTTCTTCTGATTTCTATCCTTTATTGTGCGTTTTTTTGTACTTTGTTACTTTGTCTTTCAATACAAGTTTGGTCAACAAATCATGAGCAATGGCGTATGTCCACAAACCAATGTACCTATCTTTGACTACAGCTACCCCACACCCCTTAATTGTGTAAAACAGCAAAAATAATTGTTTATAACATATGAGCTAAACAGTTTTTTTTAATATTATGTACTAACTTCCAGTTGAATTATAACTATAATTAAGTTTAAGGGCACTTTGCATGTTGAAGTATTTGTCAGTAATGCTCACGGGAGGAATAGCATGTGTAATTATGTAATAATTTTTTTTTTCAATAAATACACAGTACTTTAAAATATGTTTTAAAATTAATTCGTAATTGAGGTGAACAGTTTTTTCGATAGGATTTTTAATTCCATCCATAATTATTAGTTACTGCGCACACAGAGTCTTTAAAACTAAACAATCACGTTAGTATATAATAAATCAAATTTGATAAAATTAGGAATGAATATTTATTTATGAGAGGTGCTGTACTCTTTGTTTACTAAATGTTAACCACGAGGTTAGTAAATTAAAAACAAGTGTTTTTATTTGGTAATTATAAATAAACGAATATCTAATATAAATTCAGTTTGCTTTTAAAATCACTTTTAGTCAATTACGTGGCTATTAATTTAATCATCCTACCACTTTTATGATTTATACGTGATTTTACAGGTGGCTGGACGGGGAGATTAATAAAATTTATTGTTTTGCTTAATTATAAGTGTACTAATTTGGGTGGTTGGTGGCTTGGCAGTGAGAGATGAGGAGTGGGAGGAGCCGCCCCTCAAATGTTATTGAACAATTATTTAAACAGTTTTAAACAAGAGTTAAGGGGAGAGGGGTAGCTGTAGTTAAAGTTAGGTTCTGTGTACTGAAACGAGTTACGTGGGTAATTCTCTAGGTGAAGGTTATGGTTAATTGAAGTATGTTAATATAAATGTGGTTACTTTACATAGTTTTCAGTACAGATTGCTACACGGTTGTACTACATAATTTAGACAGGAGGGGAGCGGCTGTTTAGTTCTACTCTATGATGGGTGACCTTTTGGACACCTTAGAGCTCACCGTTAGTATGATGCCGGAGGCTAATGAAAGGTTCGGCTATCGACGGACTGCGGCACGTCGTGGGTCTCGACCCAGGACCTTCCGGCGAGCTGGTGACGGCTAATTCATTCCGTTACACAGTTGCACTTCAGCACATGTGGGGGATAATCGCTGAGGTCATTGTCGTGTGCAAATACTGACCTATATGCACTGTTTTCTTCGTTAGCCCGTCGTCCAGCGAGGCTCTTGTTGTACATAACAACGTATAACAACCACTGAGAAGTTAAAAAATGCCTTGGAATTTTTCCTTCTTTTATAAATTTAATTTCTTGTTTTGATAAGTTTACAAGTACACCGTCAAGGCCTTCAATATCAGACGGGCCTGGTGATCGTATTATGGTGAAAAACTTGGTCTACATATTTTAGTCACATACTCCGGCTAATGTCTAGTGGGACATCTGTCGTCAATTCAGATAATGATTCTTGCATAAACGTCAGGAAATATCTCATATCAGTAATTTTTGAGTCCTCACAGTAACGTATAGCCAAGCATTCCATATATTTAACAAATAAAAACGTACCCAATAACCCAACGTGTGAATTTTTTATTTTTTATTTGTACCAGATATTTTTTTTTCTTATTTTAGACACAAAATGTGACTAAATTTGGCTCTTGTGAATTATTTTTATTTCTCATAGTTTTCGCGTAATGGCGTGTTAAAGTCATATGTTTGCATGTTTCCGTTTTAACTACACTAAAACCAACTGATATACCAAACTAAAAAAAAAAAAAAAAATCACAGTGGATAAAGACAGTGCAGGCTACAATGACATGCTCATGAAATTTAAGAATAAAAATTCTTTGAATTTTAAAAAAACTGCTGAAACTGAAAATAAAAATTTAAAAAGTTCAATATTTTTTTTAAAAATACAAATAATGTTTATTCTTTAATTTATATACTTTTTTACAGCAGCATATTAAAAATAACTATATAAACAATTTTCCCAGTGGTGTGTTTAAAAATTCGTGTTTTTAAACATTATACTTTATAAACTATTACGTAACATAGATGTCCTAAACACAAATTTGTTTACTTAATAGGGACGATGTATGAAATTATTTTCGTATTAAGTTTTCAATAAATATACTACATATTTATATATTTTAATACTATAATGTAGGCCTAGTGCATTATTACAAACATAAATATTAGTAGTAATCTCAGTTCTCTCTGTTTGAAAGATAGTTACATTATAAATATTTTCTTCACTTCATGCCATAAGTTGTTTGACGCACAGAGTTTAGATTTTTATTTACAATAACTGCAGCTATCATTGAATCACTGCATGAAAATAAATTTACTGACGGAGTGTGCTTAGAATTTAATTGTATTATGAACTTAGTACACCGAAAATTAAGTGGTTAAAATTTGAGTATGCGGTACATATACATAATAACTTGATCATTGGTAATCGACTTCTTTGCACAGTGTATTTATCGAATGTTTAAAATTAATTTATTTAATGTTAGCTAGATATTTATCTGTATACTAATTGGTTTTAAAATGTATTACCTTGCAATATATTTTATGACTGTGTATCTTACAATTATTCAACTGCCGGTTTATAATGGTATTCAAAGGAAAATATTTTACTATGCACAATTTAAAACCAAATTGTAATAAACGTAATACAAAATAGTAATGTTACAAAATTTTTAATTTGTACTATTGTATAATATTTTTGAATGTGTGTAACGGTTTGAAAATGTTTTGTGTAAACAACACATTGAAGCATTCAATTATTTGAAATATTTGAATTATTTACATTATTTTAGTAACTGTAACAATAAATTGTTAAAGACAAACAAAAAACTACCCGCACTTTATTTCCGTCATTAAAATTTTTTTTAAATATTGGAGCGTAAAATTTAAGTTGTACTTAATTATTAATAAATTTTAATAATTTTTAAGCATTTAAATAAACTATTTACTGTGATTCATTAATTTTGTTCGATGACAAATTTTATACAGGTAAAAAGACATTTTCTTTTAAATAAAACTGAAGTTTTCATTATTTTTGACTAAACAAATTATTAACACTTAAGTACTAGCTTATTAAAAATAATATTTCCCTAACTACTATTCTATAAATAAATTAATTTTCAACTACTACTTCTACTAGTGTGGTTTTTAAAATAATTAACCTTATAATACTATAATTGTTTAAACACTTTGAATTATTATTTTCTATCTATTTTTGTTTCAATAAGCAAGTAATTATGTTTGGTAGACTCTGCTTTCTGTAATATCTCTTGTGGTAATTCCAGAAAATGTTTCCTTAGAATTGTCTTCTGCTTTTTACAATTTCATGGAATAATCTGTAATTATTTTGTGTAGTATACCTTACTTGTTATTAATTTATAATTTAAAAGTATAAATGTATCTAATATCAACACTTTTAAAGATTTTACTAAAAAGTGTTTTACTTAATTCATATTTTCTTAGGTTACTTTCAATATGACAAATAATTTATCATGATTTGGTCGTAATTTTTTTAAAAGATGAGAGCATTATCATTTAAATGACGTATCTGAACGTCGTAAACGAATTCATATTTTACTAAGCAATTTAAATACTAAACTTAATTGTATTACAGTCGTAGGAAGAATTTCTGCGTCACGTAAATAAAATAGCTAGTAAGTTTGTGTATAAGATTATACTAATAACCAACCCTACACATTAAAATTAAATTATATGTTAGATTTCTTATTCAAATAGTGTGAGTATACATTACATAGACTACGTTGGACAATCAAAATTATTTGTTAACTATGTAATATTAATATCTTAATAGGTTTAATATCTATGAAGAATATTATACCTCTACTTTTCTTATAGAAATTCTTGTAAATACTAGCTTTAGAATCGAATGACGTTTTAACGTATTACTGTGCGAAACGGCTGTAAAAATATGTGGCATTTGATTTTGCAGGAAAAACAAAGAGATAGTGAAAATTTTTGCATAATTTCTAACTGTTGTTGATATTAGTAATTACCTCTGTATATCAAATTTTAGGTGAGTGTGTTTGCTACGTAATTACATGTTCCTCTATTTTATTTACCTTTTATAACTGTTAAAGATATCCCATGAAGTGGGTAATGTGTGGGTTATACGTAATTGTATGCACTGGTACAGGATATTTTAAGCGAGTAATTATATGTGGAAAAGTTGTAATGGGCGAGTGAGAGATTTGGTTAGCGCCTAACATCGTGGTATTTAGCGGGGGTGAGGGGTGACATGAGGTGAGTATGGAGCAGCGCCGGAACGTAGAGGCAGGGGAAACGGGAGGTCCCAGAGAAAAGCCGCCGACAAACGGCATCGTCCGGCACGATTAGCACATATGAAATCTGGGGACCGACCCCGCCGAGAGGTGGGAGGCGAATGCTCTGGCCACCGCGGCCCCTAATAATTGTAATGTATGTGGTGTACTTATTGTAGAGCATGTAGAAGGTGTGTAGAAGAGTGTGACAGCAAGGGTGTAGGACGTGAGGGCAAGAGTTGCGAGGATGTAGGTGCAGCGTGTAAACAGCTGGGAGGCGGCAGTGACGGCGGGACGCCCACGAGGCGGCGGCGGTGGTGGCCGGGGCGCCTGCGCAGTGACGTCACGCGGCGGCGCTATGGATCGCGAACACCGCAGTCAGAGTGTAGTAGCGCGGCGTGTAGGGCGTGTAGGGTTGATGAGACGCCGCGGGCCGCCGGCTGGGCGCCGCAGCAGCTGAGAGCGCCGACCAGCGACCATGCGGCTGCCGGCCGCGGCCTTGCTGCTGCCCCTGGTGCTCGGCGCCGCCTCCTGCTTCGTGCTCGAGGGCTCGCAGACGTCGTACGCGCAGTTTCGCAAGTGGAACGCCGGCCTCAACGGCACGCTCGAACTCGAGTTCAAGACGGAGCAGCCCAACGGCCTGCTGCTGTACACGGACGACGGCGGCACCTACGACTTCTTCGAGATCAAGCTGGTGGAAGGCGCGCTACGGCTGCGCTACAACCTGGGCGGGGGCGCGCAGATCTTGACGGTGGGTCGCGACCTCAATGACGGACACTGGCACAAGGTTCAGGTGCAGAGACGCGCCGAGCGGACCACGCTCTCGGTGGACGGGGTGTCGCAGAGCCGCACCTCGCGAGGCAAGGAGTTCCACTTTGGCCGGCTCGCCACTAACTCGGATGTCTTTGTCGGCGGCATGCCTGCCTGGTACAACACCAAGCTCACGTTGCTCGCCTTGCCTAGCGTCATATTCGAGCCGCGCTTCGGCGGCGCCATACGTAACCTCGTGTACGCTGACGACGAGGTCTCCGTACCACGTCGCCAGGAGATGGTCATGAAGGACTTCAAGGTAAGCCTGCCCCTCTCACATTTATCTATACTACACCCGCACATCAGTGTCTCCTCCCAGTCAATAACACATGCACCCTCTAGCCCCAACACTGCTTGATATAACACAGTGGCTTGCCATTACTGTACCGTCATATATCTTTACACACATGCTCTGTTATACCTTACTAAATAACTCTTTTGTATTGATTGATATCGTTCAGTATTGTCTGGTTTCTCCAACCAAAATTTAAAAAATGTGCTGTTTTCTAACATGTGTGCTCGCTAGTACTTAACTTCACTGACAAAATAGGAAACCAGGCTAACAAGAGAAACTATCAAAATATAATTCATTATAAATTATTCTTAATAAAAGTATTCGAAAGACGACAACGCCGTCAAACCATCTTAGCCTGAATTTACATTCAGACCTCCAGCTTTGCTACGTTACATTATTCGTTATTCGTTACGTATTATTTATATTGGCTTCAGTTTTAACATATTAAAGCCTCATAAAGTCTTAACTGTTCATAATTTTTCCTGCAAGGCAATAATTCTTATTACAAACTAATTATAATTTCGTCTATGTTATGGTTATAAACTTACTATACATGACAGGTCTCCCATATTAAAAAAATATTGTGACTTATAGTACTTTACCTAATAATTTTTATAATTATTACGATACCTAATTTATAACATCACTTTTCCAAATCGTTTCACTTATTTGCAACTATGTATTTCTCACAGAATTCTATTCGGTGCAGAATAATATTCTCTAAATATGTTAGCTTGTAATGGCGTAGAAGCGTTTCTATAATTTTCGAAGAAAAAAATAATTTCATGAAACGCGATGCGTAAATCGTTTAAAACAGGAAGGAAAGTGGGACGTGATTGATGCTTCGAAGCAAAAGTGTTCGCCATTATGTAAAAGTGAAGCTTTCCGTATCGCATCTCACGCGAATAGACAAGCACAACACATGAAATCATATGATTTATTGCCATCCATGAATTAATTACCTCGGTTTTGTTTGCGCATTGATCGTGTTTGGTGATGCGGCAACTTGACTCACTTGTTTGCGGGAGATGGTGGTATTGACTACACTGTTACGAAAGCTACTGAGCGATTTCAAAACATGCTCACATGTTCTTTCCTATCATTATTTGTTTCTGAAATGAACAAATATCTATGTTCACGTAGTTTTCGGGTACCATAGAAGTAAGGATACCGTTTCTATTCTCATTCCAATGAAAGTTATAAGTTTTCTGGGATGATATAGCATTGCAATGGTTAATTTCTACACTGTTATATTAAATCAGTTATGCTCATTGCATAAATCTTTTAATGAAAATGCCTAAGAAATAAGTTTAAAAAATTTGACCAAAATATAAACGTTCATTTTTAACTATCTAAAAAGTTTTTCAGTGCACAAAACAGTAAGGAAATATGTTAAATAGTCTCAGTATTGATGTAAAATCAATTTATTTCGTCATCTGTGTAACAGGAAATAAAAATTACCTAATTTTGTTACATTTCTTCGTAGTTCGATCTAAAAAATTCTGCACATTTATCAAGTGGTGCTATGAAAATTAAAGTAGCTACTTTTATTGAAACTATAACTTAGAGAAATTTTTTTATACTCTTAAAGCTACACATTCAATGTTTTAAATAAGCTGAAAAAGTAAGTAATTATGTTCCCATCGCATTTCCACTTTGCCCCTAATGTTTAGTTCAAATTACAACACGGCTGAACGATTTTTGTACTATGCTCATTAAAACATTTGTCCTTTATATGCTAAACATATCCTCTTCCCAAATGACCATCTGTAACAAAACGTAAATAGAAATTGTATTATCCCATTTGTTATTTGTGAATGCTTAAAAACAGCCATAGTTAATTAATACAGAAAGTACCTACGTTGAAACACTCTATTGTTTGAAACCTTACCCCGTTATCTCTAAGTGTGACATATTACACAGCTACAGTTTAGTAAAATAAGGTTACAGGATAGTTTAATAACTCTACGGATACTAAAGTTTCATAATGCATCTGGTATTCTCGTAAAGAAAATATATGTATGCTGTTATAATACCTTACAAGAAGGAAAAAATAACACTAACAGAATATTCGACGCATTTCAAATGTCTACAGTCGCAAGGTTAAATATCCTAGGATTATATCTTCCTTGATTGTGGAGTGAATTTGTTTATTTGTGTGTATTACTGTGAACACTGTGAAGTTTTATTTGAGTGGAAAAAATTGTGTTGAAATGGTTATTTACTTCTACTTGTTTGTCTAACATTGATAAAATTGAAAAAAAAAAAATAATTAGTGGTATGTGTTGTTTTCATTTACGACTACCGCCTCCCACGATCAGGATCAATAATCCGCGTGCAATGCATAATGAGGTAGACCGCAGTGATCAAGGCCATTGACCCTCCCTTTTTGTAATCCAGATGATGTGTGATTCGTAGCTTTTAATGTTTTCTACAGTTTCACAAGACACGAGCACTCTCTGGGCATCCCTCTACTTCATGACAAATTAAATTTGGCATACAATAATGAATCCTTTAAATTTAAATATAAATATGTTTTTAAATTATTGTCGCTTTATTTTCTATAAAAAATATGAATTTAAAACTCTACCTAACTGTGTCATAAGTTTAGCTGTTTATTTTCGTTTTACGTGATTGCTCTTGCGTGATATTAGGACACTACTTGCGATTTGGCTAAGTGAATATATAAACCATCGATATAGATTTACGATATAGCAACATGTATAGAAGAACATACAGTGAGACACTCGAGCTAATGCCGATTAGTCATATTTTTATTGAGATTACTGGCCCCTAAACGGAATTAAGACCTAGATTTTGTTACATGTGCCTAAATACTTTTGATCGAACGCTTGATGTTTTGAATGGGCTTCTGCAAAATAAAGCAAATTTTTATTGGGGTAAGCACACACTAACAGTGAGTGTAGTTACAAAGGAAAACTATTTCGGAAAATTATTGTAAATGCCCTTAGATGACCGCAAACCTCTATAGCCGCAAAAGCAATGGCACTTTAAATATCCCCCCCCCCCTTTTTTTTTCAGTTTACCTCAATATTTGTGTGATTTATCTAAACACAGGCAAAATCTGGCAAGCTTAAAAAGAAGGGATTTTTTTATTTTCCGAATACACACAAAAAATAAACAAGTAATGACGGAACTAACATGGCGCCGGTGACGTCACACTACCCAACATTCCCATTTACTTCAACACACTTACGGGGATCCGCAGGAATGTGTGAATTTTTGGGCGGGGACACACAAAAACGGCAATATCCTCTTAGGATCGCAAAGTAACAAAGAACGCATGGGTTTAATATTACTATTCGTTACCATTGTACTAGGATCTAATACTATATTAAAGTACACCCGCTCTCCTTTACTTTCCGATATCAGTTCCACGTGATTCATTTCCACAATCCCGTCATCCTAAAAGTGCACTCTCTATACCTTCCCGTTATTTGGTATCGCAAAGTAACAAATAATGGATGGGTATAATATTACCATTCGATACCACTGTACTGGGATCGAAAAGTAAAATAAAACCCACCGCTCTTTATTTCATTGTGGTACCAGACACAAATAATGTATTATCACAATTACTTCGCCAAAAAATTCACCTACCTACCTACTAAGTTTAACTTTCTTATTTGTATCGCAGAGTAGTAAAGATTATTTTACTATTAGATACCAACAATATATTGGGATTGCATAGCAAAATATAACCTATCCGCTCTTTGTTACTTTTTGATACAACTTCACTGTAAATATACATACGTCGACATCGCAAAGTACCTCACATTATCAAAAACAACATTTTAAAAAATAAAACATAAAATATTATTTGAACTCAACGACTTACCTTACAACAGCAATATCTGTTCCATTCCTCTCCAGAAGCACTAACTTATTCCAAAATCGGATCTTGCACATTGCATAGTTCAGTTACACAAACCAAAATTAAAATGTCTTTACGTAAAACGCAATACGATAAGAGTTCAAACAACCGAACACTAAATTTTAATCAACTCTTCACTAATTTGCATGGTACTACGTCACATACCAACACTACCGTTTCCAGCAATCTAGAACACTATGGCCGGGTTCGATTTCAGTACAACGTGCCCTTGATCAATTGCCCTTGAGTCCTAAGCCCTTGTTCCCTTTGTGAAGTAGGCTGCATTGTATGAATTCGGATGTAGGACTCGAGAAGGGTAAGTAGCTCATCCCCTTAGCTGAAGGGGACATTCTAGGGTGCATATGAACCCTTGCTGTGAATTCGAACAACGGCACGTGTGACGTCGCTTCCGCCATGCACTTTTCAAGGGCTTGAAGCGTGGTAAGGAAGGCCAAATCGAACACGGCCTGTAACTATCAAAACAACAAGGCACTTCCGACATAACACAACGGTCGTTGTAGACCGTTAAAGGCATCTTTCATGTCTTACTACGTACACGACAACGTTATGAAACAATCATAATACATCAAAACCATAAACGCCATCGCTATAAAACTACCGTTAACAGTTTGTTTTCACTATTAAAAATAATAAAGACACGTTGAGTATACACGGGCATAAACAATTTCAAACAACACACGTTAATTCATTAATTGTTCTTCAGTGGTGCAAACCAAACTTACTTAAAATTATTACACGATTAATTCCTCTTCATATACATACATATTCCCGTTGTCAACCTATTTCATTATACTTCAGTATTACTATAACTCTGTTATATAAACTTCATTTTAACATCATATCCTTTTCCTTTACATATTTTCCATCTACTTTATTTTTTCAGAATATGTTCCGCTACCTTACCCAATATTACTTGTTTCTTGTAACGTCTTTACCCGTAACACATATGACGTCATAGATGTAAACATTAACTTTATGATTGAATAGTAATAAACACAAAAAAACCTTCATCCAAACACGAAGGGTCCCTTGCTACATGAAATATAACATTCTACCTTAAGGATCTGTGGTTATGTCCTGTCGTGTATTACTTCCCCAGCCTATTAGCGTTAATACATCATCACTAGCAACTTGAACTTGTGTGTAACTACGAACATACATAAATGTTTCGGTCTGAAATATTTCATCTCTATGTTGCCCCGCAAATGCTTGGCCTGTAGTACACAATTGTCCACCTAATTATAAGTCCTCTTCTAAAGACTTTTTACCCGCTGAAGGAAATAAACAATGGCAGCAATTTGGGCGATAATGGCACCAATGTCTACTTGAATCGCGTTTATGCGTGAGGCATTAAATTAGAGCGCAGAATTTTCGTAGTAATATTTTTTCTATATATTTGTAAACTGTCAACATATAATTTGATTTGTTAGATGTCTTACTGGAAATCAAATGCAATATTATAACATTATGTTTACGAACAAGGCAATTTTTTTTTCTGGACAGAGCAGTCTGAAGAAAATAGAACAGTTATTTGAACAGAAAAGCGCTGAAATTACACTTCAAATAGGAGTGCCTTATTTTTAAAAACAAACAATAGTAATTTTGTGTTTTAATATCTAATCGTTTTGGAAAAATATGTAACAATGACGCGTAAAAATAATACTTGTAACACACGACAACGTCGTTTATTAGCCAGGCAAAGACTGATCTCAATATAGTCTTTCCCAAGAAACGAGAACTTTTTTGACAGCTTGCAATTATCATTTCAGAAACTAAATTCAACATTTCCTGCCCTTAAACAATGCATTAAATTACTGAATAACCATACGAATGTAAATCTATGTTGGCGTCAAATAAGTCTCTGGAAACCAACTGGAGATGGACAGTAGACTACAAACAGCTATACCAGAGTAGCAATTAGAAAAGGAAAGGACACTTTGGGATAGACTGTAGCAACGACACAAACTTCTTAATATAGTGTTGATTGAAGCAACATCAATGAATTGCAGGAAGAGCACGTTCTTTTAGCGAATACTGTGTTTTTTTTTTATTATTATATATGCAGCACATATCGTAAAACCATCACATGGATTTCTTGAAAATGGTTTTTACTATGTAATAAAATTATTAACAGATATTAAATTTTGGCAAATTTTAATTAACTTGAATTAATTTGTTTTTGAATCGAAAATAAATCAATATTATAATTTGTTTTCCTATGTACAAATTGGACTACGTAGCAAAACTACTTGCAACTTATACCGGTGCCGGTTTTACACCAGCTCTCATGTATTATTTTAATTATTAAATATATATAGGCCTATATGTGAGATAAAGCAGCGTAAATAGGAATCCATGGCTTAAATAAAAGTATTTTTAAACAACCTCATAGAAAATGTAACTATTCAATATGTTTATTAAAACAATACTGGTCAGAATATATCTGCACATATAATACCAGTCGCATATGTTGAATTTAAACACTTACGTAATCTTATGTTCTAAAGAAAGTTCTGGATAAATTTTCATCTTTGACCTGTTAAACACTATACGGCATTTAACGTATTTGGTTGCTTCAGCAGTAATGGGATATGTTCTACTCGTGGTATGATGAGTCAGTTCATAAGGTCATGCTAATTGTCTTCTTTTGACCCATTTGTATCCTTTCTTTCTAATTAGTTTAAGCAATACCATGTCATTAACAAACACAACGCATTTATTCCAGTACTTAAGTAAAAGTCTTAGGCGTGTTTACAATTTGCTTACAGTGTATTGTGTAAGCTAAAAAAAATTCTTTAAAAATTTTTTTTATATAACGAATATCCTAGGAACTGACTTCCTAATTAGCTGCGTCGTATAGTTATGGAAAAATAACTTCTAGACAGTCATGTCAACATTCCGTAACAGACAATTATAGATATAATATATTTACCAAAAATTGAGAGATAATTCAGAAAATTCTTACATTATAACTTTACAAACTGCTATGCCTTGTAACTGCTGCGGGAATATTTGATTTCTTGTACAATTTAAATGTATCGTTGAAATGTCTGAAATGTATTTACTTTTATTGCTCCCGTTTTTATATTAACATATATTTGCTGTTAGACAAGGTCAGTTAGAAATCAAGCTAACTAGATTTAATCTTATGCTAACAATTCCTAAGTTATTAATTATTTCTCAATTGAATATGGTGTGTGTCGTCAACTAGCAAATGCGCCATATGCTTAGACGTTTTGAAGTATACAGTAATTTACTTTTCTTCCCAATATTTAAGTTAAGTGATATGACATCTACCAAACATATATAAATAACTTTGCAACAAGTTATTTAAATTAGTTGCTAAGACATGCAAAAATGTTTACTGTTTTTGAAAATGTTTACATACGTTGGTTTTAGCCTTTCTTTTTATGGACACTGACAGTATTGATTGCTTACTTTATTCTTAAATTGACATTAGTTAATCACTAACATTTGTAGAATGGAAAATCGTATGATCTCTCCTTGTCGAGTGAATTTGCGCCCAGGAACCATAAAATGTTGCCTTTCAAAATAATATATTACGAAAATAGCAATCAATAGAGTAACGTATATTTCTTGAAAACCTTGAGATAACACTGTAAACATTGCTAAATATGTCATCATTATTAAAATCGGGGTAGAAGTTAGATGTAGGAAATGTACAAGTACTTAAATTATTACTTAAGAGGAGCTGCCAGTCTTAAAATACGCCTTATAAATATCCATTAAAAAAAAATATATATATATATATACACGCGTGTGCACGCTAGTTATAACGTTGCTGAGGAAATTCAAGTCTGCTCAAATGTTACTTACGTCGCACATCATGCATCATTATGTCCTAATGTACGGCACAAGAAATTGTTGTCTTTTACTTTTTTGTGGGGCATGCGTACTCTTTCTCTTGTCTAGAGGAACCCTTAACCAAGACACATATAACACATTTATAGAATATGTTTTATTGACAGGATGTTGGTTACAACGTGTGCCTTCAGTACATGTTTTTGCATGTAATAATCAAATTGCAACCACTGTTTCCAATGATAGTTCGAAACGGCCCCAGCTCACGACCCTCTGGCCGCACCCCTGCCAAGAACGCATGTTTCCCATTTCAAATATCTAAACATAGTTGGCGACAGTTTGCCATACTAAAGAGGACATGACTCGCACAGCAAATATGAAAAGTTCCCTTCTGACAATTTAATTCTATAGTAAGTGAACTTGTACAATTATAACGAATACTTTGAACAAGTCAACACAATTATACGCCAGCGTATCGTAGATCAACTAGTACAATGACACTGAATATGTTTGAAACTAATCAATACAATTTACCCTCCTGGATATTATTGAATATTTCTTATAAATTGTTTTAAGCATTAGCGTAATCGCTAGTCATTCCTTATTGAACTCAAGAGTACGTGATGCTACCGCCAAGATGAAGACGCTGAATATTTTTGGGGCTAGGAAGACTCACTATTGCAGATCTTCAAAGTAAAGCACTGAGTTTACTACCACGAGAACATACCTATTGGTGCTTCAACTGACGTGCTCTACCGCACTCTCAGTCAAATGAGTGCTCCCGACACAGCTTACGTACACTATTTTGGGTGAGACAAAACCCAGATCAATATTGTACGGTATCACAAGCACAAACTTGGGATTAATTGTAATAATGGTCGAAGACCAATTTCGTCCCATTCCTGCTTCTCCGATCCACTTGTTTGCAAACCTCGACATCCCTATCACCTATTCACAAGTCGTGCACGTCCGTCTTCCGAGACAGATTCCAGGCAACTCCCCTGCTCGCTCGCTCCCCAGGTCGTGGTTGTACAACTGTTGGCCTGCTCCAAGGTGCCAACTTAAAACTACTAAACGTATAAGTAGCTACAAATGGTACTAAATTACGAAGCTACTGCTGCTCAGTGACCATCGTACACAAAAACCAGGTATCTTCCAGGTTTATATTATATTATTTTATACAATTTTGTAACCTTAGCGATGCGACTTCTTGACAGTAAAAATGTGATCTAAGTAAATATTGCGAATGTTTTACTTTTTCAAAACAGAGACCTAAGCGACTACTGCTGTGATATAACACCATCATTTGTAGGCAACATTTCTGTCACTCGTGCATCGTGCGTTTGTGCGTCAAATATACTAATGTCATTTAAGTAACGTACACGTTATTACGCAGATACAGAACATTTACCTAAATATTACAAATATATACCTACAGGAAATAATCGGTGTCACTACTTTGATGCAAGGGACACACTTCACAAAGATGCAACAAGGGTTCGTAGATACGTCCAAACTCATTGCATAAGTCCTTAACTGTCAAGAAAACTTTCAAAATTAAACGTGTCCAACATTTCAAGGATTACGGGAAAGAAACAATTCTAATACTTTGGAATAGAGACGAAAATGAAATATGCAGTCATATTATTCTACGACAGTCAAACTTTCAAATTATAGCATAGAAAAGGACGTACTTAAATAGTAGAGGTCTTTCCTTACTAAAGAAAAAAATTGTAATGTCGAGTTATGAAAGTTTATTATGTGCAAGCCTCACTTTAAATGAACTATGTGTGTTATATACAGCAGTTTTACCTCTCAACGTTTTTCAATAGATAGCAGATATTGTTCCCTGATTTTAAATACCAAACTGCAGTGGGGTGGGCGTGCCTGGTTTTGAATGAAATCTCAAATTTTCGCAAGGTTTTTAAATGGGACAAGAAACTTTTTTTTATAAAACCCGACTAGGAATTCATGTGTATCTCGACAACCCTGTGCAGAAAATATGTTTGGCCACTTTTCGTATTTTTGTGGATATGCCTAGTTTTGAAGGTATGCTCATGAATTGCGGTAGTTTCTGAAATCATCAGCGGGACTTCATCTCCCGTCTTCTTTGAAGGGCTTTGTAAATGAGGTGCTGCATGGACCCTGGAAGAAGCCCTGCTGATAACTGATAGGTGATCATAGAAACCCAGCAAATTAACCTCCGTCACCGAACCATCGGTGAGGGAATGTGTTGTTGAGAAGGTCGCTTGTCTCGTGCACTTTAAATATAGGGACACCATCGTGCAGGTAGAGCATTTGTTGTCTGGTTTACAGTGGGACATTTCCCATTGCTGCTGAAAGAGTTAACCACGATAATACATGTGTTTTATTGACGTTGATACGGGATGCGACCTGCAAACCCGTCAACAACAATATCCTCTCAAACATTTCCACCGAACCGCTCTTTATATAGACGGATTGTATGAGCTTGCGGATTGTCGCCTTTTTACGTATAAATGTTGTGGGAATTAATCTGCATCACATACAACGTGTGCGTCATCGATAACATCATGTACTCCTTAAAACCCGATATATCTACTGGCAGGTGTAAGAACCATTGAGATAATAGTCATAAGCGTGGAGTCTCCATAACCCACAGCGTGCAGATTCACAAAATGTAACGGCTGCTCCATGTCCTCTTGCAACCTAGCACAATATTTCAATGACTAGTGTCAAACCCTGTGGTTAACACTAACTGTGATAATGCTGGAACAGCTTCCAACAACCTACACACCTTTTACTTTGGGAAACTGACCGTTCAGCAAAAATTGGACGCCTAACATTCTGTTTCTAAACAGGCATTTTCCAATTGTCGGTGGTGCCCGAAGTAAATGTCTTCCGTTATGGCAGCCGAACGTTGACGGTAGTCACGTAAAAAAAGGATTATCAACAGCAAGGTTATTATAGGTCGTTCGGGATAAAGTGAGCACTAAAAGTTTAACCTTTGCAAAATGTCACTAGACGTTACTGCATATAATTTAACATTAACTATGATCCCCTTACTGCTTGTATGGTTGGCAGCTATTTGCCGAAAATAGTTCGTTGTATTTTCTTACTTAACTACAACAACACTAAACTAAAATCAATTGAAATCGACATACGTGAATTTTGCGTAGTTAATGAACTTTTATTTATCAAACTATAATGGTTGCTACCAACTGCGCAATTTATCTTACACGCGTAAACATCAAGTGACGTGTCCAGATAGGTCAGACATTTCCCTTCGTTAGCCGTTACGCGCGGAAAGATACGAATTTTCTGAAAATATAAATTTTACAGGGATATTTTTAGTGCTCACTTTATCCCGAACCGCCTATAGAAATAAATTCACATGTACTGACGGTAATTTTCTCCTATCGTATCACACACGTAATGCATATCGACCAGATCCGACCACGTGATATAACTCGTAATATCAACAAATAACGTCCTCTGTGAGCTAACACGCTGTTAGGAATAAAGTCAGCCTGTAACTTATTGTATCTTAGCTTCTCGTTTTGTACAAATCATACAGCCGATTGCAGACTGGTGTGGGCGCAATACATTATGCCTACTCTGAAAGGCATTACTTACTACATACCCTACACACTACCTACTACTTACTATATATCCTACTCACTCATTCTTTTGTTACGTCTTGGACATGAATTGTCAGTCGGATTCGATGTTATCTCTACACTCACGCATTAAAAAATCAGCATCCACGGAAACGTGGATACTAAAAAAAATTTTGAGACTGATACAATTACTAAAAAAGGTCAGCTCTTTAAAAGTATCTCTGCTGTGTGTTGCTACATGTTCATTATAATACGTCAGTATTTGATGTATTGTATTAAATTTATAGTCTTGCTTTTGCATTATGCGTAGTTAAATTTAAGTGCAGGATTTTGTGATGACGAGCTTTAGAATAAATCTTCTTATAAAATTGTTTTCGGTTAATTGGTGCAGAGCAAACAAGATTGAGTCGTAAATCATCTCTGCGCCATGTTTCGTCTAAGTCTATGGACGTAACTTGCTAAGCGTAATATATTAGTGACAAGACGTCCTCGAACCTCGAGTAGACCTGCGTGTTTAGGTTTGTTTCAATTGTATCACAAGTAAAAAATACTCGGGTAGATGAAAAAATTATGAGAACGCATATTTTTACTCAAATGAAAAATGTAATTTGAAATTGGTACTGTTTCTATAAGTTATATTTTGTGCTCAGCACAATATCTTGCATAGATGGAAATTTATATTGTATTGCAATTTTTCTATTTCGTTTATACTTAATTATGCAACATGACTTAAATAAGAAATTTCCGTTGCGTATATAAAATTATAAATTAACGTTTCGCCTCCCCTCATCCAGAGGTGTCGCACTACGGCTCTCCTGCGAATATAGAAAGCCCTATGAAACAGGATCAATTTTCAAATAACTCAGGAATTCAGCACTTGACCCTTATAAACTTTTACACTCATAGCCTGGAAATTTTCGCTCTCGGGCCCTAGCCGCACCCCTGTGACTGCGTGCCAAGTTTGAAAGGAATAATTTTTTGCGGACTCCTTACAGGCTTCATCTGAATTTGAAAGGTTTTGTAAAACAACAGACCTAGTAAGTGTGGCAATGTTCCTAAGATCTGTCATACGCACAAAGCCTGATAAAACGAACATGTTTTTTTCTCAGTTTCGTCTCAAATGCATACAACATAAGAACGAAAAGTTATTTCCATTACGATTAAAATAATTTGTATGACAACATGTTGTTGTATTTGCGTGAATGAAGACCTTATACATTTACTTTCAGTCTCAATGTGGCAAATTAAAAATATGTTGTTCTTTAACTATTTAATGTATTTATGGTATTATCTTTGCATACCGGAATTGAAATATTTACATGCAAACGAGAAATTCATTTTTTTTTCAAAGAAGTAAAACAATTAACAATTATAATCAATAAATATACGATTATTTTGCATCACTTGTAACCATATACAAGCCCGACTAATTGAGAAATAGGCTTATCATCTGAGTCTAACGGGTGATATGAATAAAATAACCAAATACCATAAAATAAAACAAAATAAAATCATTTGTTATATGTTAGCAGTAAAAAGATGATCATCAGAAATTCAAGAGAAGAATTTAATAAGTTCTTAGCAAATTTTACAATTGTATGTTTTAATAAAAATTATCTTTCGCTATGTACAAAGCTAGGTGCGTATAAACATTTGTGGCTTTAAATGCCCTCCTATTCCCTACGGCATTTCATTTTCCCATCAACTTGGATCACGGACATGTTGCATGATCATTTAATGTCAGCTTGATTACCGTTGGAAATGTTGGCCAGCAGGATAGTCATAGAGTCCGCACCTGTTTGCTGGAACGTACAGTATTTGTCGTCCTCTCCAACACGAGTATACAACTGACATACAGAACTTACGGTACCATTTTACTGAGAGCCCAAAAATCAGATGTATTTTCTGAGATGCCGATAAATCTTCATTTCAGTAAATACGAACTCTTACACAAAATATTTTAGACTGAAAAAAAAAACATTAAAATTGGTCAAGAAAAGAATAAATATACGGTTTTTGTGATTTTGCGTACATAATATGTTTGTCAGCTATTCTTTCAGATACAGTGGTTACTTTGTGTAACGTGTCTATTGTTTCATGATTTACACAAAGACACTATGTCTTGTAGTTTTACTTGGAATTGCGGTTATTTAGCGTAAAAGCCTTAATAAGCTTGTAATAAATAATTTATGATTACTTGCAAACAAACTTGGAAACAAACCATTGGTTCACGTACTAAACATATGCTTAATTACTTTTGTAAAGAACTGATAACCCTCATGAGAGATAATTTTATGTAACCTAGGTCCAAACAATCTCATGAAAATCCGGCCACCTACCATAGTTTAATAAATACTATTTAAAGAGTTTCTTGTAACGTAAATAAAACTTAACGGCATGGAAACCGATAATTCAACATACAGACAAAGAGAATTAATAGGCCTAGCCAGATGCTTAATGCACTTCAAATATACGTATTTGCTGATGCAGTTGACTGAGATGAAATCATTAAACAAGGAAGTATGACATGTGTGATTTTCTTCAACGGAACGATACACGTTTGTTAACACTTAATTTTTAGAAAATAATTTTCAGCCAAGTAGTTTGTGTTGGTTTTTGTCCAGCAAGTTAATGGTATAGTCGTGAATAACGTACGTCATACAAAAAATAAGCATGTCATCATTCTAAGTGGAGAAGTTTACTAACTACAAATCTTTTTACTTCCAAATGGAAATGCATGGAACCAGCATAGCCTTGTTGGAACCAGGAAACTAGCTCTGGAACTGGTGAACTCTGAAGCTTCGGCGCGAACGACATACTGCTGAGAACTTTCAGCGCTGCTCCAGTATAGAAGCCAAAGAGACAACTAAGTGCCCAATGAGAAGGGATGGCTTTTCTTTTCATAGTCACGACACTGCAAGGAAGTCACTTTTCACATATGCTAAAAAAACCTTACGTCGTTTTGTGAACAGAAATTGTCACTGGATTTTGGAACGGTGACAGAAGTACTGTTGGAGTGATACGTCACACTGAATGGCCCTTGCACTCGGATTATCACGTGTGAGCCTGGAATATGCTGGAGATTGGTATAAATCCTTGTAAGTTATATCAAATGTAGTATTTGGTGATAGATCTTTAATAACCGCGCCATTTTATGTCTTAATTTGGGCTAAGACTGCTTGTTTTTAACTGGTAAATTGACTTCATATGGTATGACCAAGTATCATTGGTAATCAAATTGCTTTCCATACATAGACAAATGTATAGAAACGTTATTTTTCTCGGTCTTAGAAGGACGACGTTCTAGATGCAAACAAAATTCTAGTAATTAGGGTTGTACTGCGTACCTTCTTTAATACGACAGAAAACAATTGGGGTGAGCGGAAGGTCGTTTGCGTGTCGGTCTCACTGAACAGAGATATATAATATATTATAATCCCACAGAACGAATGGAAATTTTTATCAGCAGTAAACTATAGTTAACCCATTAAGTACCAACGGGCATTTGAATGCCCTCCTCTTTAAAAAAATCTCAAAAGTATTGTATCGATTACCAATGTTCTGCGGTACCATGTTGTGGGTTTGGAAGGTTGGCACTACGATTTGCAGCATCTGCCGCACCCGCGCTACCTCTGTTCGCCCGATGGAAGTACTTTGTTTGCAAGATGTTTTCCAAGCCTGCGCAAGCACCGCGAAAAAAGTAAATATTGGTTTCATAATTTTAATTATTTACGTATATATTTATTCAAAAATTATGTTAAGTGTATTAAGATTGCAACCAAATAAATATTTACATGACAATTACATAAACACTAATTTTGTGGCCCACAGAACACAAAGTAGGCACCATAATGCCCCTTGGGGCTAAGTTCAGACATTTGTACTCCTACTGATAAAAATATATCGTATCTCTTACAATTGGATTCTTTCACCAGTAACGTAAGCGAAGGG
>PNEQ01074966.1:5994-21718 GCA_003012365.1 Medauroidea extradentata
CGCCTACTGCCAATCAGCGTAAGGCAGCTAGTCTGCTACCCGGCAGCCAAGCCAATAGGAAACATGTAGTAACATGCAGGAACCAAACATACACGGGGCTGGTATCAACAACCTCGGGCAGCCAATAAGCGGCGAAGTTCGCCTGTATCAAACGAGCCGCCTCGTAATTTCACGTCTGTATTACTATTTAGTCTGTGCCCTAGCTATAGTTTATTTGAAGCACTGTTTATCTCTTCAATACGCCCAGTTAGAACTGTCCAGGTTTAACACAGAACATGTATGATTTGTGTCGTAACTGTTCATATGAACCAAACATTGTATAGGCTATTCAGTATAAACTGAGCACTGCTTATGGTTTTCTGTAAGCCATTATGCCACCATATTTACTATTTTAAATACGAAAACTTCCGTGTCATTAAAAACTAGTGTATAAATATTTCACAACTATCACTTGCATAACCCCAATAAATACATTTTTTGTTTATTATAAATGTTGGGAAGTGCTCACTTTAAAGTGAACCACATATATAATTCAATAACATTAGGGTAAATATACAGACTACTGTTTATTGGAGTTTGTGTTCACTTTAAATATATTTTGCGATTTTCCATTGTCTATTAAGAATATCCTTTAATGGCCGGGGGTTGAGGCCTGCAGCGACGCTGTTATACTGTAGCCTATTAGATTGTACTAGTTGCGCGCCTGCGGCTTTGCTCGCGGGTATTACTCTTACCAGATACTATTTACTTAATTAATAAACCTCTTTGCATACCAGATAGGTAGTTCAGTCATCAAGCGTTAGCATACAAATCTGCTAGTTGAGATAACTCTGCAGTAGGATAAGTAGCTATAGCTGTCCACGCGAAAAACAGTCATGAGTTTGTCCCTGGCACTAAGCAACTTCGTCTAGGCGTGGTCTAGGCGTTATTTATAGTCACATCAATGTTGGCGCTGTGAGGTAATTACAGACTCTTTATTGTGAGAGGGTAATTGAATAAAATTCGTAGTTTACGTAAAGACTCATTTCTTCCTGGCTACCAACAACTGCACCACATAACGTCGAAGTTATTCATGAAAATTAATTTTAAAAATAAAACATTCATTTTCTGAGCGCATAGACGTTGTACAGTAACACGCCTCAGTAGAACTGTAAAATGAGCCTCCTGTATAATTTATTTCTCGCTGGTCGTACTTGCTTTTCGGACAGTCTGCCTTAAAAGTTTACAAACTAAGTTTTCATCTAAATAATTAAGTTATCTTATAAAATTAAAAACATGCATCACTTTTTTTTAGGTACTTATGTAAGCATCATTCTGACGCGAACAACACCTCAATATTTATATTGGCTGTGGTAAGTATCATCGCCTGACAGAAGACAAATTTTATGCCTTTTCACCCCTTTAGGTGTCCTAATTCGAAAAATCTTAGTTTAACATGTTAAATATTTGTACAAATATCTAAGTGAAATGAAAGTCGAAGCAAAATTGATCATTCATTAAAATTAACATATCACTACTGTACAGTTCTGAGAGATCGAATTTTTAAAAATCTTAAAACTTTTTTAAGGCAATTTACGTAATCATCATCCTGAAGCAAAAATAAGCTGAATATCTCGATGGGTTCGATAACTATCAAAGATTTATCTTAGACACATTCCAGTTCTTTTCACCTCCTAAGAGACTGAATTTCGTAATACCCTTGTATTACATTTTAGACTACTTAACTGGTGTCTCTTGGACGTGAAAAACGCGATAATAGCCCGCTGGGTCCAAGATACATCGACGTTTAATTAAAATCACATTTCTTCTCTTTTCACCCCTGTTCACCTCGTTAGGTGGATAGTTCCGAAAATTCCTGAAATTACGTTTCAGGCATTTTAGTAAGCATCAATCTTAAACAAAAATTACGTCGCTATATTAAAATCCATGGGATCGATATGTATAGGTTGTGAATCGAAAACACATTTACCCCCTTTTTTAACCTATTTAGGACCGCATTCGGAAAATATATTTTAATGGTATTTGGGATATCTGCAAAAGCATCATTCTAAAGCAAAGAGCACTTCGATATTCTGATTGGTTCGATATATTACGGAGGAATAATCGAACACATTTCACTTATTTTCACCCCGTTAATTAAAGAATATCGAATCGTCTTGGAGTCCTGACATAGACATTTGTATACGTAACCATTTGAAGTAAAAATCACGACAATAGTACATGTTCCTCCTTTGTACTGCTTGGGGATAGAATTTCAAAAAATATTAAGACTTCTATTTGGGTATTTATATAAGCAACATTTTGAAGTGAATACAAACTCTCTATCCCGAAGGATTCGATGGATATCGATAGTTAATCGGAAACACATTTAAGGTCTTTTCACCCCCTTAAATGTTGAATTTCGGAAAATCCTTAAATTGGCTAATATGCGTTTTTATGTGTGTCCTATTAAAGAAAAATTCACGTTGATAGGCCGTCGGGTTCTAGCTCTATCGACTTTTATTCGGAAACACATTTCACCCCTTTTCTACCTCTTAGAGATCGAATTTCAATAAATCCGTCCTTAGTGCTCGCCTGTGACTTGAGGGGAAACCACGCAAAAAATTTCACGGTTCTAGGTCCAGTGGTTTGGGCTGCAGTTTGATATGTCAATCAGTCAGTCAGTGTTTTCTTTTATATATAGAGATTGAATTCTGCTGTATTGCATTACATTTTATTACCTTCTAGTTTAGTGAATTGTATTATATTGAGCTGCATTATTTTGTGCTTCATTCTTTGGTATTCTTTCCTACTCCATCGTACTGGTTTAAATTTTGTTGTACTGCATTCTAATATATTGCATTCTACTTTATTACATTCTACTGTAGCTTTCTGTCGCAATGCCATCTTTTGGTTTCATATTCTATTGTCTTGCTTATCAGACTATTGCAATGTATTATTCGTTTGTATATTTCATTTATTTGTATTATACGCTAACGTACAAATGTTGTATACAACAATATAAACATGTGGCTTTATACTGATAAAAAAGTATGTCATTTTTTCAATATTTATTGTTATATATACTGGACCACACTTCAATATTTCCCGATAGTTTTAACGAGGTTGTAATAGTTTTGCCATCTGAGATAACATACTGGAGCCACTGTGTGCTGTGGCGCCGCTGGGGCAGGTGTCAGGTACCGTTGTACGGTTGACGTCCGTCAGGCAGGTCACCACGCCGCGGGCGTTCCGGGTTCAAGCCTGCGTCCACACACAGCTAGGACCTCGCTTGCTACTGTCACTTCTTACTGCACTCTCTATGCACTAGCAATATCACCTTCTAGACACACACACACACACACGTCCTTTCAAATCCAACATTTAATCGTACCTCGTGGCAGACAATTTTTCGAGATTTTTTTGCAGTTGCTTGTTTCAGTTTAGGTTAATTCTACTACAGGTCAGAAAGAAATTGTGTTTTCTAATGAGAAAGTTTGGCACAGGATAAATTTCTGCCGCTGCTATCGCTAAGGGAACAGAAAAATACAAATGTGTAGTAATATTAAATTTAAATATGCTTGGAAATGACAGAAGTCATTTAACTTTATTTTAATGTGGAAAAAACCAAATTCGTGTTATTAATGATCAACTTTATGTAAATTAAAATTCAGGAAAGCTCTGTGATTGGTCAGTTTTCACTCATTACCGATACCAGCGCTTAAGAGGTCGTGGTACATGATTCAACGCTAAAAGCATTAATCTATAACTGCAGGTTTCTTGAAGATAATTTGCGAAAATTAAACAAAAGCAATTCTAGACAATAGTTTCAGTCAACGTTTCAAACAATATTGTTTCCAGTGTTAGGAACTTCTGAGGCATAATCTCTGACGCCGGAACCTCGTGCATTTAACTGCAGTGCAAGAGATCACGCGTAACGAATTAGTCATTCTGGATAAAGATCTCCTCATAGAGTTGGCAAATACTATTATCTAGGATTGTCATTGAGAATTTCATCCATATCGGCTTCGAAAAAAGCGTAGAAGTCAAATGATGTTTTCAGCGTTTATTTATCTACTACACACTCTTAAGCAGCACAAAGGTTTCACTATGCCAAACTTTTAACATTGATATTACAAACCTGTATTAGAATTAATCAAACTTACATACATATCTGAAGCTCTGCTACTTTGTTATTTGCAGCACGTATTTTTGCAGGAACATTGCTCATTTGACTGTGACACGTGTATGTGGTTTGCAAGTAGAACCTCAAAACGCTGAGAAAAAAAAATTAAATTACTGGCTGTGAATCATAGCTGCAGATGTGCACGTAAATCATCAAAAATCTTCTCACCAAAAATAAGTTGCTCTATTCGTTCCTAGACAAAGTGAAAAATTCCGAAGATATTTAGTGTCAAGATAGTCTTCAAAACAATGTAGCATACCGAGCGAGGTGGCGCAGCAAAAACCACGTTGGACTCACTTCCAAGAGGATTCGGATTCGAATCCTGGCTACGACTATTCTTATTTCGGATCTCCAAGTGTTTTCCCGAAATCGCTTTATGCTGTGATGGCTTCTTAAGGCGTTCCAGAAGGGAAAATAATCATAATTTTATATTTGTATGAAACCGTTAGTTATGTTGACGTTACTTGGGAGTAGATAACCCTCTCACAAAAAAATAGCTGAGCCAGTTTTCCCATAATGACACTTCACAGTCAACATTTGCAAGTTTTTAGTTCATGCAACCCCCCGAAAACCAATCAACATAATAAAACGAAATAATTCGCAGTTAAAGTACATTTCACTGGCTAGAGTATTACATATATAAAGACCCAATATAAAATATTAACTTTAAAAAATTTCTAAAAGTAGCAAAAAATTCCTAACTTTCAGATTTTTTTTTTTAGAAATAAAAAGCTTTGTTTGAATGGGTTTTTATATACGTAAAGCCCTAGCCAGTGATATTTACTTTGACTGTGGATTATTTCGTTCCACTATATGTTGATTGGGAACGGCAATGTCCACCCGTCGAAAATCGAACCCGTATCAGCATAGTTGGTGGCGAGTAATCTAACAACTATACCAACACGACTTCCACTTGAAACTGTCCTGTAAAAATGTGACAAATGTTCTCATTTATATTTTAAACTCTATCAAGTGTATATCCTTGTGGAGGTTTGTAAGTCTAATGACTTTGTTCGTGTTCAGGCGATTATAACAGCCGTAAAAAAACGTTAAATAAACATTTTTTATAAACTAAAATAACACAGCTTAGTTCTCTAATTGACTATTTTTATTACTTACCACTTTGACATTGCGGGGTAACTTTGACCACTCAAAATTTTGGTTTTTATATTGTCTAGTGACGAAAGTTTTAAACAAAAGCTATAATGATAAAAGGAATTATTTAAAATACTCGGCTCAGATTACCTGTTTATTTACCAGATAGCAAAAAAACTAATATTTTGAATAGTCAAAGTAGCCTCGAAAATGGTCAAAGTAACCTCGGTTTACAGTAGTTCTTCAATGGACGGCTTGGCCCGTGACGTCAGAACAGATTGCATTCTGGGAGAATAAGCTGTTTTAGCACATTCAATCGCTCGTTTGCCATAAGGCTCAATGCTTTAGCATGTTTGTTAAACGATTTTTACTGAACCATGTAAAACATTGCTATATATTTAACGTGTTATAGTACGACTAACAACAGTTCTTTGAAGGGATGCAAAGTTTCATAATGTCCAGTGATTTATACATATAAATAATCGCATCGAAAATTCCGTCACTTGGTTTTCATTCTCGTAGTATTTTATTTCTGGCTGTTTTATTACGTGTTTATTAATTTAAACAAGTGTGCACAGTTTTTTTGGCGAATTGTTATATTTATAAAACTGTGTACAGTGCAAATCACATACTATCACAAGGTAATTTGTAGGCCTAGGCCTACTTTCTTTAGCCTCGCATAGGAATAGGCTTACAAGTAAGTTTATATATTTTTTTAACAAATTCAAGGATTTTTAAGAAACCGTAGGCCTGTTTATGAAATTAATTGTTTTTTTTATTTTATTTATTTATTTATGTTTTATTTAAGCTGGAGTCAATGTACGCTTCTAAATTTACGTTTCTGTCCTCCCAGATTATTACTGCAAGTCAATGGGCATGTCCTATCTAGTGGTTTATGTTACCACTTGTGAGTAAATAAGAAATAACATTCCGAAGTCACTTACGAACGTATTTAAATAGAGACTTTAGATTATACACTGTCGTGGTTTCGTGCTTTTTTTCCTTCCATGTTGAGGTAACTGCGATATGAATTTGAGGTTTTACCATGCAGAACTAACCTAAGACAATTGGAGGAAAATTATTATTTTTTAAATTAACATAACTCGTGCAGTTTATTGATATTACGTTTGATTGGCTAGGTATTACAGTGTTTATGTACTGGTCGTACGTTCGTGTGGGTACATACATTTTTATAATCCTAAAGTAAAATTTGGTTTCCTTGATAAAGATAGGCCTAAGCTTTTTGTTAATTTCTCGGAAACATGTGTTAATAACAAATATCCAAGCGAATTTCTCCCGAACGTTTAAGTGATGTTACAGTTCAATAAAACTAGTGCTATCAATCATCAAATGATATAGTTAGTTTTTTTTATATAGGTCTACTGTTAACCATGCTCCCATGTGCGTAAAGGCCCACTACGTTTTTCTGCAGCTTATACATACTAACATTAATTGCCGGGTATTACATTTGTTTTAGGGAAATGGTTAATATGTTAACAATTTGTTACGACATGAATTAATAATTTCTAAGTGTAGATTAATGAAGAAATATTCTCGCTGTATGGAAACTTGCATTGTGACGGCCTGTCGGGAGAAGTTTCATTATTAGACCTACACATTTTTAGACAATATTTCTATTGACTTGTTGCGTTTATTACAGAAGACAATGACAACCGACCTTGGCCTACTGGAAATACTGCCTGTTATAATAATTGTGTGTGTTTATCATAAGAAATATGCAGCCAAATTAACGTCTCTTGTTAACAGTGACACTGTTGATTTAGCTTCATCGTTGTTTATTATTCAATACGATCAACGACATACATATTTTAAAAACGTCTGCAGTTGCAGTATACCAAGAAACGGCACTTTTTCGACTGAGAGTTTATTAAAAGTTTTAGTTAACGAATAGAAACTCGTCAACCCATATAATCATATACGTTTTCCGGCACCGTTTGTGCAAAATCAGCTGTTACTACCCATGATTCAGTGCGCAAATGCTACTGGCCAAGCCGTCCATTGACCTTTTTTTATAACTGACCTGTTTTTCTAACTCGGTAGTAGGTTTATTCATACTCATTGTTTTTTTGTGATACGCGTTTAACATAAAGATCGTTGAATAATGAATTTGCATTCTTGTTGTACGGAATTAGATGCAGCATACTTGGAAACAAACCGGAATAGTTTATCCAGAGAACAGAAAGGTTTTAATTAATTATAATAAAATGTAACGTTATACGTGACTATGCGCGTGCAGTATATAAACAATGCATACTATTCAGACATTATATGTTGGCTTCATACCAGTGGCGTCATTTAGTGGTGGTTGGCAAGGGGGGGGGGGGGCAAATGCTCCCCCTGGATGTAGAGTTTTAAGTGTATAAAATATATATTTTTTGTATTTTGTTATTTAAATAATGCTAACATAAGCACATAAAACTGAAGTTTTGTCATTAATGTTTCTAATTTATACATGCTTAATTAATAAAAAAAATGCAACAAGGTCACTGCCGCCAAAAAAAATCTTGCCCCCCTTCCAAGAAAAACCAGAAATGACGCCCCTGTTGCACACGATACGCTGAAAATTCTTGCCTTTTTTGTTTTGTGTATACTATTGTTGAATATTAAAATACGTAGATGTTTGCCACTACCTTTAAATTAGAGAAGCTTTATACGAGCTCCAAGTTGTTGGAGCTTAGAACATCTGTCTTAAAGCTATCGCTGTGAGCGATTCATAACCGCGCTCGTACGAATTCGAGTTAAAATCGGAAACAATTAAAAAAAAAAGTATTTAATTTCGTCGCTAATTCATTACATCATAAGACTACATTCTCAATTCACTTTGATACCAGGATTAATAACCCGTCATTAAGAAAATTAATTTCGCCTCTAATTCAATAAAATTAATGGTAAGTAAGAGTGACAGTCTCGATTATATCTACGAAGTAATGTCATTATAGCGACAGATTTTAAGTATGGACATGAAGCTCTGTTCGACACATTTTTCGGGCACTTGGGTTACAATTTTAATCCCTTGTTAAACATTTTGAAATATTCTGTAATTCTTGTCAAAACATCAAAGTTATTTACCAACGTTGAGGATTTATATACGCATAAACTATTCAGTTAATTTTTCTTGATGCACCGACAGCAGAAGTATATCAGTATAAATCCATATTTAACCTTTATACAGGATTCACATGATAATCGCAAACAGTTCAGGATATTTTTTTTTTCTTTCAAAACTGGATATCTCCAAAATATTAAAAATTCTGTTTATGGTCAATTCTGTACAAACCACATCAACTAAATCAGATGGTGGAATGGCTTTTGATCTAAAGTCTATACGAGGAAAACACAGTTGATATGACTACTGTAGTACCACTCAAAGTAGTTATCTACTGCACATAAATTACGAGAATGTAGGCCGCAATAAAAGCCCCTGAAAACCATGCCGATATCGGCTCAGATTTCGTCTGCTTAACATGTGCACTGTATTTAAGGACATTTTAAACATAAGTTTTGCGGAAATTTTTGAAAGCACTTTTTTCTCGGATAAAAATGCTTCAAGAGTTGTTGAAGACTTTCAGAATTATATAGACGTGGCAAACTACAAATAACGTTGTTTTACATAGGTACTGAAGACAAACTTGGATTTAAAATGGCGTGAGGTACTTTTACTTAATGGGTAGTAAACTGTAACAGAGATATTTTTTTCTTAATGCTAATATCCTAACATAGTGCACTTTAGTTTTAAAAGTCATATTTTTGTTAGTGCAATTGAGTCATTGTAAACCCTTCCACAGGGTTCTCTGTTCAGTTAATATTGCGTAATAGTTATTTATTGAATTAAAAAACGTGTCTTACGGCAGTTTCTCAAGCTGAAAATTAATTAACATTCTGAAAATCAAATAAGTGTTTAGGACGATACACAGCGTGTTCACAAAATACGGGGACAAACTTCAGTTCTTTATTTCTGAAGTAAAAATTATTGGTGTCTACAACCTACATGTTACAAATAAAGATCTTATAACTGGAAAATTATATTACGTGAATTGAAATACTAATCGTATTTATATTATTTATAGAGACGTTGAACATGGCATTTCACGTTTTGATAACTGCTTAACTTTTACTGTATGACGTAATTTACTACAAGACTAATACGCATTGTCTTCTTTACCACTGACGTGAGCATCTTCTGCTGTTCATCCTATTTTAGTCGGACGAAAGGCAGTATACAAGGTGAAATGTAAGTGGCGGAAAAGCTCGCTGGTGAAGGTGGCCAAACCTAAATCAAGAACATTTAGTACAGCAACCACGCCTCTATTGGGCGATAGTTTGGGCGTACAATCACTGTGAAGGTTGTATTGATGAACCTGTGAAGTGGCGATAAATCAACATCTATTACGAATGGAACAGCGATGTTCCGGATTCAATTCAGATGCATGAACATACGTATGCAGGGAACAAAGTGTGACCCCCAACCAGTCCCACATCGGGGCCGCGGTTAGCGCAGTAGCTTGAACACTCGCTGTCCACCATAGCGATCCAGATTCGACTCCCGGCGAGGTCGGTCCCTCTATTTTCGTATGCGGTAATCGTGTCGGACGATGCCGCTGGTCGGCGGGTTTTCAGGGGGATCTCCCGTTTCCCCCGTCCCGTCATTCCGGTGCTGCTCCATTCTCACCTCATGTCACCCTTCACCAGCATTGTAAACACGGTGTCGTCTCCGTTATTATGCGTGTATTTCTGTATATGTACGCTTGTACCGATCCACAGTACATAAAGAACTGGAATGACATAAAAAGCTAAAATATTCACTTATCTGAACACACTCAGACACGTTTTACTGCGATACAAGCACTTGAAGTCGAAGCATTATGACAATGATAACAGGTAGGCAACCCAAGTAACAGGTACACTGTGATATTCTTCCGAGTATCAACACCCACTAGCGATTTTCATGGTAGTCGAGGTAGTCCCACCAAGGCGATCCGGGTTCGATTCCAGGACGGGCCGGCCACCGGTTTTTCGCATGTGGAAACAGCAATGGACGGTGCCGCTGGTCGGTGGGTTTTCTCGGGGATCTCACGTTTCTCTCGCCATTTCATTCCGTGCATCTCCATACTCACGTTATATCACCCTCTCACCTACGCTGCCTACACGTTAAGCGCTGCTCAACATATTTCCACTTCACTTCCCACTACTGATGTAGGCCTACAACTCTGCATACGTATCATCATGCATCTTAGTTGAATCTGGAAGGTGATTATTTCATTCGTGGTAGATGTTGATTCATCGCTACTTTACTGGTTCATCAACATAACCTCCACGGTGATAGTACGCACTTATGGACAATAGAAGGGTAGTCAGTTCACACATTGTAGGTACTTGATTTAGGTCTTGATCACGGCCGTAGAAGAACAGGCCTGGACACTCGCCTGGATATTTGACCCCCTTGTTGTTTGGCTGTAGTTTACCAAGTTACCGAGAATATTGTGTTTTATTGGCGTTGATGTTAGGGTGGTCGAACTCAAACTCCTCCCACTAAGTTAAACAATTCATCAAAACGTATTTTTTTTATCAATTTATGACATACTTCCTCCGCTCAAAAATTTAAGAACAGGCTCCAGCAATCTTTATTTACTTTATAAATTTAACAATAGAAAAAAGTGGACGGAGTTTGAGTCCGACCGCCCGGAAAACAGCGCCAAAAAGTACAATATTCTCGGTAACTTGACGAACTACAGCCAAATAACAAGGGGGTCAATCAAAATACATTGTTAGATAGGCGAGTGTCCAGACCTGTTCTTCTACGACCGTGGTCTTGATACATGTACACGCCAGCTTTTTCGCCGTTTACATTCCATCCTGCATAATAATGTATTTTCTTACTATCAGGAATAACCTGACGAAATTAGTCGCCATGATTTATAAATACGCTGTCTACCGTGGCACGATAAGAAAATTCACTCCACATGCATTAATTGCGTTTAAAGGAGATGTGACTTTTGGTGCGCGTAAGAGTGTCCCCTTATATGCTCTTGCTTCTCGGTATTTAACACGCTAGATATAGTTACACGTAGGCGAGTGCCGTAAGAGGATAAACATCCTTCTGATAGCCGAACGGCGTTAAAAATGAGACATTAATTAAGGCTATTAAATAAATAAATGAACCATGGTAATATAAATGAAATTGTGTGTTGGCTGGCAGCTGGGACACTAAAACAAACCGGTTTGAAAAAAGGTTCCATCCACAGAAAAATAAAAGACATGTGACAACGCTGTGTCGTCAAACAACTAAGGCACCATAAACTTCACAAGCGTTTTGGATACTTCTTCCTTTTTTTCCACTTGCGTACAACTCTTAAAGTTGATATTCTGGTTCCAGTAACAACTTCTAACAAACAAATCACCAAAATCCAATTACCATGCTTACTGATGTTTTTGTTAGCCGTTTACTGTCATATCCAGAGCAACCATAAAGATGCTTTTCTACAGTCCTTTTCGTTTCGAACTGGCCTCCGTAGCGGGTGTAGCATGCTGGCCTACCGTGAAACAGAAAGGTCCTGGATTCGAATCTCAGCACGGGCATGGATGTTTGTGTCGTTTACTTAGGTTGAGTTAGTTTTTAAGCCGACACTTATTTAGCCTAAGTGCACAAAACCTAGGGGCGTTAACAAACCCTTGAAATAAATTAATAAATAAATTTCGGTTTCTAAAAATTCGGTATTGGTCGCAAAATATATAGCGTGATTCTTAATTAAACCGACATATTTTGGGAAGTTATTCCTTACGACTAAATATGTCGAAAACACATACAACGTGTATCTGAAATATACCGACAAACTTTAACGGGTTACTCCTGAGGCGGAAATAGACATTTTGATACAGGAAACCCGTGATCCAGCTCAAATAGGAAGGACTGTAGACGCTTCCTAAGATTGAGAAAAAATAACCAATTATTGTGATATTTTGAAAACGGCTTGCTTGGCAGAAACAGATTTCTGGTTACCGATAAGTGTCGCCGAAACCAATAATAACGTGAAGTATTTGTACATTTAACACACCTCAATCATGTTTAAATGAGGTGGCAATACCCTTATTAAATAAAAACTTACGTGACAGTAAAAATGTGTTGTTTTTATGACCAAAAATAATAAAACGTCGGATAAATTAGAAAAAGGTACGTCTCTTTCAAAAACGGTCTAAATTTCGTCATTTAAGGTTAATCATTAAATATTTGATTTCATATAGAACTGCTAGTGCCTACAAAATATGCAACCAGGAATGTCTGAATGCGTGCTGCACCATAGTGGAATGCGTCCTGCAACTTTGTGTGTGGCAAAAAATTATTATTGAGTTTCATAACACATTACGTGGGATTGTCTCACTTTAACGTGAAATAAAATAAGAAAATTAATGTGCACGTCTGTGCGCTACCAGTGTCATTGCGCACTAGCATAAGAAATTCTACAACAAGTGTTCAAATTGGTGGCCTCCCATTTCATTACAACAATTGAGTCGGCGTATCAAAGACTGGCGTACTCGTTCGAAAACATCTGTTGTATCTTGAATTTTGTCGCAAGCGGCCATTATCCTAGCCAGCAGATCTTCCTCCGACTCGATGGGCGTGTCGTACACCAGAGCCTTGACGAACCCCCACAGGAAAAAGTCGAGTGGATTAAGGTCTGGAGAACACACTGGTCACGCAATAGGCCCAACTCTCCCAATCCTCTGTCCTAAAAATGCCGTGTTAACGTGATTACGTACAACTTGTGTGTAATGTGGAGGGGCACCGTCGTGTTGAAACCACATACGTTGTAGAACCGCAAGTGGCACCATGATCGAGGAACTCTGGCAATGTGGATTGCAGGAATTGGCAGTACATGTGTCCATTCAATCGGCAAGGCATCAAGTAGGGCCCAATGAGATGGTCGCTGATAATACCCGCCCAGACGTTCACAGAAAATCGACGCTGGTTCGCTACTATGGCAGTTGCATGAGGATTAATGTCGTTCCAAACGTGACTGTTCCTTCTGTTAAATTAACCATCTCGCGTAAATGTCGCTTCATCAATAAACAATACGGTGGACGTAAAGTCTGGATATTCTGTGCACTGACGCAAGAACCACTGCGAAAACGCATGTCGAGGAGTGAAATCTGCTGGTGACAATGCCTGGACCTTTCGCACGTGGTAGGCATGTAGCAGGTGCTCGTACATAACACGCCATACAGTTGAATGTGACACGCCTACTTCGTGCGCAATGGCGCGGGTGCTTGTTGACGAGTTTTCCTCCACAAGGTTCAGAACTTCTTCGTCCACATTTGGTGTACGTACATTCCTTGGGTAACCAGAGCCAACTCGCACTTTAAACGTACCTGTTCACGCAGTCTCTGGGTGACCCTGCTGAAGATCTCGTGATGAGGTTGCCTCCCCGCAGGGAATTTCTCGTGATACAATCGTGCAGCAACGTGTGCATGTCCTTTCATTTCACCGTACAGGTGAACCATGCGTGTCATTTCGGCGTTGGTGCTCGTTGTCATGTCGACTTGTTACACGATGCATGCAAAACAGTGTAGTGTGGGTTTGTAGTCTACTACAGTCCTCTCCCATGTTCGGGAAGGGGAACTACACTACCGATAATGGGAGCTGGGTTGGGGAGGGGGAACCACGACGCACATCAATGTTATTAGCAACCACACTACACGATGAAACTTATGATTCCTCGTTGCCACAAACCAAGTGCCCACACGCAACACTGGTGTGGCAAGCAATCAGTCATTCCTGGTTGCATACTTGGTAGGCAATAGCAGTTCTCTGTGAAATCAAACATTTAATGATTACCCTTAAAGGATGAGATTTAGACAGTTTTTGCAAGAGACATTTCTTTTTCTAATTTTTCCAACGTTTAATTATTTTTGGTCCCAAATAGCATATATTTACTGTAATGTAGTTTTTTTTAAATAAGGGTAAGGTGCCACCCCATTTATACATGATTGAAGTATGTTAAATGTACAGATCCCTCACGTTATTATTGATTTCGGTGACACTTATTGGTAACCAGAAATCTGTTTCTATCAAGCAAGCCGTTTTCAAAATATCACAATAATTTGTAATTTTTCTCAAACTTTGGAAGCGTCTACAGCCCTTCCTATTTTACCTGGACAATGGGTTCCATATATCAAACTTTCTATTTCCGCCTCCGGAATAACCTGTTAAAGTTTGTCGGTATGTTTTAGATACAGGTTGTATATACGACTGACATCCTACATGTATTATAAGGGCGGTACGCTGTGACACTCTTAGGGTATTGGTTTTCGTTTAAATTCATATTGTAGTCTTAGCAAACGTTCATTAAGATCGCCTGTCGCTGTGCAACATATGTAACGTATGCTAGGCGGTTTATCTACTACACGGGCGCAGTGCTATGGACTTTCGTTCTGTTGGCATTTAGACCCCGTGCGTCGTGTCAATGATCACACATTCACCGAGTGACAGCTGTGAAATTTTATCAATAATTATAACAATATATAAATAGTAAATATATGAATATAACACTGTAAAATATAGTAGTTATTAAATGCACTAATGTTTATGTATGACGTGGCGTACTGTGTTTGACCATTGGCGCGTAAATGTTGTGCTACAAAGTTGTTGAGCGTTTTGCCCAATACGCAGGTATTTTCACACACTTCTTTATCTCTGCAACTTTAACATTATAGTACTTGTTGTTTACTGTATGTCCACCATCGTCTGTACGCTGCACACATCACATGGATGTTCGCAGGTCTGCCTATGCTGTAGGCTCTGTATGTTTGCGCGAATATTAAAGTGTGTTTTGAGCATAAACTGTACCCCCTAGACAGTTGCAACAAGAGGACTTTTTTTGTTACACAGATCTCAATTCTCAATAAACTGTCTTCAAATGTTCGAAAATCCTGACGGTTAAAAATGGTATATGCAATTAGAGCGTAGCCACCCCTCTTATTGTCATAAAAGTAAAAGGTATAAGTTGTGTCTGCTTTTGGTTTGAAGTTCCCCACAGCATTAAACAATGCTGAAAATATTGTTTTTTTATGTCATTTAGGTTCCGATATTTTGGGGAGATACGATTATAAATTTTTATATTCAAAGACTCATTACTCCCTTAACATTAAGATTAGGCGAAAAATGCAAAATATAATTTCTGCTTGTTTTTTCATAAGGAATCACCTGCCAGCGTTTGTCGATCTTATTTAGACTCACTCTGTATAATAGGTAGGGGAGGCTGGGGATAGTTGTCACAGAATTAACTTTGAATTTTTATATGCAACATGATGCGAGTTTATAAAAAAATTAAATTATTCATTATTTATTACAAATCTTTGTCTGTCACAAAATATTTATTATGACTGAAAATAATGATGTAAAATCACAGTTATTCGTCTTCAAAAACAAGTCGACAATTGTGACAACTT